>SKCR01034882.1:0-17772 GCA_019454045.1 Zanthoxylum bungeanum
GTCCATAATCCAGCCATAAGGGCGGTACCCTAAATAAATTTATTAACCTACCAATCTGGCGGTATCATTGATTAATCAGGTTTAAACCAACAGAAAATAAATATACCAACCGACCAATATAGCGGTTTCCTTATTAAGTCAGGTTTAAACCAGATAAATATATTTATCAACCGACCAATCTGGCGTATCATTTATTAATCAGTATTTTAATTAGTAAATATATTAATTTTAAGGGAGATTAAACTAAAGAGCAACACAGTAAAAGAATACCTTTCACCTTAGCTGGAGGAATTACCTCATCATGGTAAAATAGTAAAAACTGTAAAAAAAATAAGAAAGTAAACTATTATTATTACAAAAAGTAATTATAATTAAATTACAAAAGTAAAAAAAATTAAAAACTAAAATTTTTTAGAGAGAGAAACTCTCTTTACACGGAATTTTAAGAGAGAGAATAACACTGAAAAATGAAAATTCGCGCAATATTATAGAAAATTTTTCACTGTTCGCGCGTCGCGACAAGCCAAGGGTCCTCACGTCGCGACGCTGGATTTGTCGACGTGGCACAATGAGAAGGCGACACGTAGCAAGGCCGCTGACTGTTACACGCGACACGTGTCAAGGCGGCTAATTCTCATTATTGTGATGACGTCATGCTGACGCGGCGACGACGTGACGATGACGTGGCATGACGTGGCGTGGCGGCTGACTGTTCACTTGTCGGCACAATAGGAATGGCGACACGTGGCGAAACGTGTCCAAGTTGTGATTGGCTGAGGCTGACGTGGCAAGTTGACTAGGTTGACCTGCTGACGTGGACGATGATGTGGCATGACACATGGCAAAGTTGACTCGTTGACCGCTGACGTGGCTGATGATGAGGCGACACATGTCAAGTCTGAGTGTCGGCAGCATATGATGATGACGCGTGGCACGACGCATGTTAGCAGATGAATGTGATGGTGACACGTGGCACGGCGTATTTTAGCAAAGTCAAACTTCTCAAATTCTGACATGTTGACCCGGCGCACTTTAGCAGATTCGGCGCATGCTGGGCGGCGCGACGCGGAAGGTCTGGGCGGCGCGACGCTGGAAATTACCAAAATGCCCTTTTTCGCTAATTTTCACTGTTTTGCTCCAAATCACCTCCAGAATGTCCTGAAACTTTATTTATCTACAAAATAACACAAAACACATCAAAACATTCACAAAACTCAAGAAACTATACAAAATATTAGATTAAATTAGTGGGAAATAGTGATATAAATACCACTCATCAATTATACCCTATATAAAATAAAGATATAAATAATTTAGAAAACATCGCGAAATTTTTACGAAAATGTTTTTCCGTAAAACAGCATAAAATGCTTTTTTGCCCGAACCGACCAACCAATATACGTGAGTGATGAGTGGTAAATAGATCACTATTTCCCACTATTTTAACTTAATATTTTGTATAGTTTCTTGAGTTCTGTGAATATTTTGATGTGTTTTGTGTTATTTTGTAGATAAATAAAATAACATGACGCTTTGGAGGAAATTCGGGGCCAAAATAGTGGAAAACGGGCAAAAAGGGCAAAAATTTAAATTTCCTGCTAAAATACGATGTTTACTAAAATGCACCGTGTTAAAATGTGCCATCTGCTAACATGCACCGAATCTACTAACATGCGCCGGACACATGGAGCAATCAGAGAAGTTTTGCTATCATATGTCATTGCTAACATGCGTCTGCCATGTGCCAACATCTGCTAACGTGCACCGGAAACGTGTCACCATCACATGCTGCCGACACTCATCATTGAAAAAAAGTCATTGCTTACGTCATTCTGACGTCAGTGTCGCGTCACGAACACTCTTCCACGTCGCGACACCGAGCAAATAATTGAGTTAATCATTCAGTCGATGCCATGTGTCCTCATCTCCAGAAGCCGATTGCCACGCATCCAAGATCAATGGTGTGACGCGACGCGCGAACCAAAATTTTTGTATAAATAGAGGTTGAAATTTCATTTGTAATTCATACTTCCCTCCAAGGAATTCCTTAAGAATACTAGGAAGAATGTATCTTGTTTTTTTATTTACAGCTTTCAGTATTTAATTTTCGCATTTGCACTTTCTTTTATTTACTTTCCAGTCTTTACTTTCTATATTTAATTTTATTTACTTTTTTACGCAATAATATTTTCCAGTCTTTACTTTTCAGTAATGAGGAGGAAACTCCCCCCCTGCTGGGGTGAAAGGTAAATCTTTTATTACAAATATTTAGATTAATCTCCCTAAATTATATACATAACTATTAAAACATGACTTAATGGGATACGGCCTTTATGGTCGGTTGGACTTAATCTTAAAATTGGTTTTAACCTGACTAAACATGGATAACCGTCTGTATGGTTGTTGGAATTAATTATAAATTTGACTTAATTGGATACCGCCTATATAGTCGGTTGGTAATATTACGCAAAGTTAATAGATTATAATAAGGGAGATATCTAAAATAGAAGTAATAATAGTCGATCCTCTAACCGCAAACATTTTATTTTATTGTTTTTTTTCCCTTTTTAATTTCCAGTATTTACTTTCCAACATTTACTTTATTTAATTTTCAGCATTTACTTTCCATCATTACTTTATTTAAGTTTTTACTAGTTTTAGTTATGTATTAACTAAACCTGTTATCTAGGGTTCTTGAGATTCCAATATCACTGGTTTATAAGGGGTTATTTTATAGTTTAGGTAATAAAAGTTTTATTTATTGAGCCTCAGTTTTAATGCTTATTGTTAACTGGCCATTAATAAGATTGATCTGGAAAACTTAAATGAACTTGGAAAAGAGATTTTAGGTTTAAGCCTTATACTCAACAGCCCACGATTTTCTTTGAGGATAGATAACCTTTAATAGATTTCCTTACATGATAGGAATATACCTGTCAGGCGGGGGTAGCCATAATTGGAACTTAATCTTCATGAATTCAGATAACTTGGTTGACATAGGAAGATGATTAATTGGCTTATTTTGGGTATTTGTATCTAACCATCGGAAGAGGGCTTTTGTATAAATTCGTGTTCTAGGATAATAAACCAATATATTGAACAAACATAAAATAACCACTTCATCTTTAAAAAAATATGGGAACAATTCACAACCCTAGATAGTTTCTTAATATTGAATTTTCCCTTAATTTACTTTCGCACTGTATTATATATTCGTTTTTAGTTTAAAGTCACCATCCAATCAACACAAACCAATCCATTAGAGAGATACTTCTAAAAAATTGGCTTCATAATACTTATAGCTTAGGTATTAAGTCCTCGTGGTATCGAAACTTTTTATACTACTTGAACGATACGTGCGCTTGCGTTATACGCGTGTGATTCCGCCAGTCAAGTTTTTGGCGCTGTTGCCAGGGACTTATTTATCTTTTACTATTAATTTTGAGGTTAGATATATTTTCTTGTATCTAATTTTCTTTTACTTATTATTTTTGTTTTCTTGTGTTTTAGGTTCTCTAACACTACATGAGAGGAACCAGAAGCTTTGAAATCCGACCGCTTGACCCAGAATTTGAAAGAACCATCAGACGGTTGAGAAGGGAAAGACGAGAAGGCCAAGAAGCAATAATCAACATGGAACCTGAACCTTTGGAGATTGCACAACCAATTCCTATTCGAGACAGAACTATTCCGGTGGTTGACGGCTCCATTTCCTGTATTATATTTCCTCCATTACTAGCAAATGCGTGTGACATCAAAACATGAATCCAGATTATACAATAGTCAATTCAGTTTGGGGGGAATGTAACTGAAGAAACTAATGCCCACATCAGCAACTTCCTGGAAGTTTACGGCACTTTCAATTACAACCGAGCAGCTGAGGAACCTATGAAACTGTGTGTTTTTCCATATTCCTTGAAAGACAAAGCTAAGGCTTGGCTACATTCACTACCAGAAGGTTCCATCACAATTTGGAACGATCTAGCCACCAAATTCCTTGCAAAGTACTTTCCACCAGCCATAACTAAAAAGCTAAGGAATGACATCACATCCTTCGTGCAACATGACTTAGAATCCCTATGCGAAGCTTGGGAAATGTAAAAAGATTTACCCCAGAAATGTCCTCACCATGAGATTGCAAAGTGGCTACAAGTGCAAACCTTCTATAATGGACTTACAGGAATAATGAGAACCACAATTGATGCTGCAGCTGGAGGAGCTTCAATGGCAAAAAGAGAATATCAGGCCTGAGATTTAATTGAAGAAATGGCCAACAATATTTCTTTGTGGCCAACAAAAAAGAGCATAATATAAAGAATTGCTGGAATTTATAAAGTTGTAGCCAACACAGCAGTGAATTCCAAGCTGGATCAGATATGTAAATTCATGGAAACTCTTAGCTGTTGGACATTATGACCCATAGCGTCACTATTTGCACAGATCATTGTGTTTGTTGAAGCAAATTAACTATGTGACAAAGAAATTGCACTCTCATCATTTGTGATTAGATCACCTTAGATATATAAATGAAGAGAAGGTCCCTATGATTAGTACATGGACTGAGAATGATATGAGACAGTATCAGTCCCCGAAGGTTTAATCATTAAATATCCCTAGCCGTAGTATTATCGAGACTGGACATCGATAATGCGGAATAGGCTAGTATTGCACTTGTGCACGTTTGTGAGGGCACAACGGCATAGTTCTCATATATATAAGTATTGGATACTTATGCAAGTGCGATAGGAGGTCGTGTTTCCCCGATGGTACGGGAAACAGCTTCGCTCTGGATAGACCCCTCGGAATCCTATTGGTATTATGACTATGTTTTTATGGGAGGCCGAAATCAAGGTAGGTGTGTATGGTCTTAACCTGAGACTTGCACCGCTAATACTTACGATAATCGATAACTTTGGTCTTGGTGGTAGGGGGCTTTAACGGGTTCTGAGTACACCACTTCTGGGTTTATCAGAGAGTCGTAGAGTATTGGTGTGTGATGTCAAGACGGAAGTATCACTTCAGTCATATTGGAGATGATGTCACCGCAGGATACGGTATTAGTGCTCTTAAGTGCTGCGCGGCCATCGGGATATTATGACAAGGTCATGTATATCCGATTATAGAGAATAGTTACCAGACATCCGACATGTGCTTCGTACGGGGCAGACACATATCCAGCCCCAGGCCTAGCACGTGATTATCCGATACTGGGCCGATATACACAATACTACGATATACTACGCTTGATACAGATCTATATATTCCTGTAAGAATATTCTGGAGAATTGGGTAGGCATGGCGCTTTGCTAGAAGCCAACCTTGTCTTGTAAATCGATATAAACGTAGTACGAGGTACTTACGTGTTCGGACAGTCCGACGATCGTATTTACTGCCAACATATCCGGAGATCTCATGGGTCGCTTCCTGAAGATTCACCGATGACGTATTACTCGCACTTTGATTAATCTGGGATTAATTAGAAGAGAGAGATAGAATTAATCTGGGATTAATTCGATGAGAGAGAAAATTAATCTGGGATTAATTGCGGAGATATTTTATCTGGGATAAAATATTAATTAAAGAGAGAGAACGATTAATTTGGAATTAATTGATAAAATAATATATTCGATATATTATTAGAAATTAGATTTCGACTCGGAATTAAAATTAGATTTTAATTCGGGCGAACGAATTAATTTAGAATTAATTCGTTAGCGACGTGAATAGTGAATTTGCTAGGCGTAATCACTTAATTACGACGCGACGGAAAATTCGTTAATTGGAATTAGCGAACCCGAGCCCGAGAGTGATTGCGAGCGCATTCGCATTTCGAATTCGAGCGCGGCACGCAAGTCACATCAAGCGTCAAATCGCTAGTCGCGTCAATCGTCAAATCAATTGTCACTTTGAGTGATGTGACTTGACAATATGTCACTTTATTAAAGTGAATAGATGTGATGTGAAAAGTGATGTGATATGACTTAAAGTTAAAAGTAAAAGTGATGGAATATGAAAAGGTTTGGAATATATATATATGTTTTATTTATTTTTGGAAAATAAATGAATAAATATATATTGCTTTTCTTTTCCTTTTACACATACATTCGGTCCTCTCTCTCTTACATGCAAACATGTACGATTTCTCTCTTCCCTCTCTTTTTCTTCTTCATCTCCTTCACGCATGGTGCGATTTCTTCTCTTATTTTTCTGGTTTCACCGAATTTTTGAGAAGCAAAATGGAAGATGAACAAGTGCTAGCACACCTTGAGTAATACATAGGTGATAGGGAAGTGTCTTCATGAGCTTGGAAAGCTTGAAGCTTGGAGCTTCAATGGACTCTTGCATGGCCGAAAATGGAGGAGACTTTCACAGCCCAAACCGTGCGTCCACTGCAGTTCCAGAAGCCATTGCCGAGCTTGGAGGGAGCTTAAAAAACGCATGTTCTTCATTTCATCAAAACCGTTCAATGTGAGTTATGTTTCCGCCTTCTCCTTTGATGTGTTTATATGCGGTTTTTATGCATGATTTGTGATCCTTGGGACCTTTGATTGAACTCTTACAATGGTATCAAGAGCTTTTGTTGCATGAAAATCGAATTAGGGTTCTTGAGCAAATTTGGGGCTTTTTGATATTAGCTTGATTCTGTCTAATTGATTGTTTGAGAATGATTATATATGATTGAATTTGAGTTGTATGTAATCAATTTGATAAAAAAAATTGATTGGATTGATTTTCCCCAATTTGCTTATTTTTGTCAAAACTTTAATTTGGGTAAACTCGATTTAGGCATGATTTGGTTGAATTGTTTGATGCATTATGCTTGAATGAGGTTGAATTGAAGTTGTGCATGATCAATTTCAAGAAAATTGGATTAGATCAATTTTCCCCAATTCTTTAAGTTGAACATGAAACTTGAAATTGGGTAAAATGTGTTTGAGCATGTTTTAATTCATTGGATGTTTAAGTATGCTTAGAACATGTTTAATTGAGATTGTGTGTGATCAATTTCATGAATTGGATTGGATTCAATTTTCCCCAAATTGGAGGCTTGGCCGAAAATTGGAAGAACCCTAATGTCTTGGTAATTTTGTTTTGTTTGATCATTGGATGACTTAAAACAATTGGTTAATGTTGTTTTGAAGTTCAATTGGATTGAATTTTGATTTAGAACATTTTTTCCTTTTAAAGTGGCTTGGCCGAATCTTAAGGAACATGAAATTCTTTGTGATTTTTTGTTTTAATTCATTGGATGAATTGAATTGATTTGGGAAATTAAGATTGTGGACTCAATTGGATTGAAACCGAATCGAATTGAAAAACCCCTAATTGCCGAGACTTGAAAGCATGTTAATTGGGTTTGATTTTAATTGAATTGTGTTGGACACTATTTGGTTGTTAAAATGCATGATTAATTAGGCTAATTGATGTTTTAGAAATGTTAATTGGGTAATTGATTGTGTATTACACTTAGGTTAATTAATTGTGAAATTTAGAATTTTATAAGTTAATTAATTTGGGCTTGATTTTGGAAATTGGGCTTGTTAGGTTGTAATTGGGCTTTTGGGCTTTGTTGTAACAAAGTTGGGTTTAGGCAAAATTGGTTGGATCCAATTAGGCCCAAAACCGAATCCAAAGGTCCAATTATGACTTAATGGACCTTAATTATTTAATTGGGCCTAATGGGCCAAAATTAATTTAAAGGCTTATGGGGTAACTCCCGGATTGGATTTTGGTTGTTCGGTTTGACCCGAGTTGACCAAAAGTCCACGCCTATAGAAATTAATTAAAAGCCCATTGGACTTTAATTAAATAAAACATTAGATGTTAATCGGGCTTTGAGACCCGTTACGATTAATTTGGAATTTAAGTCGTAAAGGTTCGTTAATAAAAGTGTAATATTTAATTTAGAATTAAATAATGAATTAGAATTAAATACGTATTAAATTGGATTTAATTATGTAATTTAATTTAATTCCTAGAAATCGTACTTTGAGTACGTGTTCGCAAAACGAGTTTGACTCGAACAAAATCAAATCTTTGTTTGAACATTGGATGATCACTAATAATCAAGATTAATTAATTTGATTGATTGATTGATAACATGCTTGTATGAATACATGGTTGTGATGTTTGAATAATGCATATCGGATGGATATTAGCCGGGTGGGGCGATTTTGGAAATTGTAATAAATTTGATTTATTAAATTGGACCTGCGTGTCCAGCCTTATCTCCTATTTTTGTATTCTCTTCTCACCTATTCCCCTCCATGTAAAAGAGGTTTCTTTAGAAGTGTAGTGTAACGGGTAGGTAGAAGTAATACAAGTGCTAGCGGGAGAGAGAAAGTGAGAGATTTGATCTAGGATCAATGTGTTAAAGTATCCATCCGCATATCATTATTATTTTATTTCATACTCGCTTTATGTATTATTTAGAATGCATGTTTAAGGGTGTATGATGATGATGAGACCTTAACAAAGATAATTAAATTGGTAGCCAATTTGCACGCGAAAAACCCTCGTTTTATATTAAGCAAATATCCTTCCATTGAATGATTCTTGTTCAAGATCCGAAGTTGGCATTGGTTGTTTTTGACCAAAGTCAAGACCTTTGTCAATCAAGGATGTACTTGAATCATGAGAGTTTTGTTGCATATCGGTGTCTTGTCCAAATCGTGATTTTTATTGGCCAAAGTCAAGGTCACTTTTTGTCCAATGACATTGATTACGAAACTTTCCTCGTCAATGGGTCCCGCTTAACTGGAATCATTAGGTTTGTTTTTGGCCAAAGCCAAGGCCTAGATGATTCGGAGGATATGGTTAGGAAAATGTATGGATACATTGACATTATACATATGATTCGGACTTGGATGTCCACCTAACCGGATCTAGGAATTGGATGAGATCCAATTGATCTGTGAGATCTACCTAGTTAAATAGCATACAGCTGTTATTGGCCAAAGTCAGGGTTGTGTGTTTTAATAGGATCCTAGCCCACTAGGAAACGCGGTTTCCCGAGTACTCCACAGAGGGTTAGAGGCTCGACGAAAAATAGTGGGAGGCAAGTATTGAATTTGCAACATTCGTTCGATTACTCGCTAAACACGCTCATTTAAATTATTTCGTCGTTATATTAAATGTTAGTTAGACTAATATTTAAATTGTTGTTTTAATAAACAGTTGGACTGTATTATACTTGATTATATATAATTGGATTATATTAATCAATATATTTGAATAATTAATTTCAGTTTACAGTTGATTTTATAATTGGATTATAGTAATCAATGTAATTGAGGTTAATTAATTTGGATTATATTTGATTATATAGTTGGACTATTATAATCATTATAATATATATAGTACCACTAATCGTTGATTAAATAGTTGGACTATTGTAATCAAGATAAATTGAAAAGTTGAATATTTAAAATATATAATCCTTGGATTAAATGTTTTAAGTGATTTAATTTTCAATTGGGAATAATAATAGGTTAATTTATTTGATAAAATAACTTATTATACCTTACGCCCAAAATTAAGCAAATAAGTAGAGCATAAAATCTTTGGAAGATTTATGTGATGATGACTTTAATGCTTAATTTAATATACTTGTCATAAATCTAATTTTAGATTTAAGAAGTATTAAAATTGCAATTATAATTCTTGGAGAATTAATTGACTATTCTAGTGGAGAAAAGTCAAAGTTTGCAATTGGGCATGTAGCACGAGGTGCACATCATTTCGATATTCCGAAACTCAAGGCTTGGCCAAAGGTTTGTGAAATATTGAAAAGGATAATTGACATATCTCAAAGTGACTACCATTTGGATATGGAAGACACGAAGGAATTAAAAAAAAGGGCGAGGCTCTAACTTTAAAAATATTTGTCAAAGTTATGTTCACTACTAGTATTGAAATTGAATTTTAAATACTTAGTGTGGTACATAAAATATATGTATTGACGTTCAGAATCCGCTGTGAGCTGGATACTGGCTTCAAGCCGAGATTTCTCTGCGAATTAGAAATGGGACGAAAGTCGCTGTTTCGACCGTAGATACCTAAGTTTAGGAACTACCCTTTGGGTATGTACTTAAATTAGGAAATGTTATAATGTAACTAGTTTAACTAGAGACATTATCTCTATATCAGGGTTTAATCCGATACGGATAAAACCTTTATATTCTAGAACACTAAAGTGTTTCATTATATAAAGATGATACTGAGATAAATACATTGGATGTAAATAACAGTATTTATATTTTGAATATAAATAAAATCTCAAACATATAAATTGACAAATAAATAGCTCAAATTGATTTGATCAATAGAGACTTATTTATGGCATTGTTGTCTAGGACACAATTATAGAAGACTCGTATATCCACACTTTTTTAAGAGTGGGTACTAGGACTGATTTGACTATTCAAATAAGGTCTACGAATCTAGTTTATTAGGTTAAATACCTAAAATACTATTTACTTGGTAATAGTAAAAGGGCCACCGATCTGTTAGCCCTATTCATGGTGAAGTAAGTGGGCCCATATCTAGCTAGGCTAGATGTGAACATGAATATTTCGTGACCTTAACGGATGTGACATCACGTTGTGGTTATGTGTTTCTTTTGAAGAACACAGATCGGAAACTTTAGAGTTTCGACACGAAGTAGAAAAACAGATCGGCTATAGTATTATGCCGCCACGGTAAAACCGTAATGGAAAATACTTAAGCAGTATGTTTCATACGTACATGAAAGAGTACGGTATTCTTTCAGATGAGGACATGATAAGGTTTATCACGAGTCGCTCTGAGCTACTATTTCCTTCAACAGGATATGTATTAACAGTGCAAAACTTATTTAGAATAAGGTTCCATATAAATCTGTTTGACAGATATCATATAGGATATGAACAGGGAAGAAACGAGGTTTCTCATTCCTGATAATTTGGGTATGCCAGGCATAGCGTTTGGATGATACCAAACTAAGGACCCAAATTGGATAAGTGCCAATATAGGTTATCTTAAGGGAAACCTTAAGTATAGTACTTGTAAATCCCACATGAGAACAATGTAATTGTTGCTCACCATGCGGTTTTCCTGAGAGAAATACCGATATGCAGTGGTCAGTGGGAGGATAGTGATACTCGATGAAAATCGGAGTAATACTGTTCAAGGCACGAAGTCCGTAATGGAACACAAATAGTTCATCAATGATGAAACTATACCATTAATCTTCAAATACACAAGAACTTCGTAGATCGGATAGAGTCAGAAAACAACCTAGGGTATGGGTTTCTGATCTAACCTCATAAAGATGTCAATCTTATGGAGGTGTACCATCCGACTACGTTATGAGGAAGTGATACGAGGTATCGACTCCCTGTTATGGCAAAGTGCCATGAGTCCAAAATGGATTCCATGTATAACAACTATGTTTGGATACTAGTTGTTGTACCACAAGGCGTTGTGCCTATGGTACATTAAACGTCTTCAAGGAAGACATACATGGAAGACAACATACCAACGTGCAAAGCTAAGCTTTTGACGGAAAGGTATCGTTATCAACATTATGTTAATAACGGTTCAACCTTTTTTACATGTTGCCATGGTAAATCCATTTTGAGATGCTTGTTGATAACTGTATATTTCATTTATGAAATATGTCAGTTACAAATCAAAATCGCTTTCCTGAAAAGGAAACCTTTTGGAGGATGTTTACAACATCCTGACGATTTTGTATAACCGACAAACAAGGTTTGCGGTTATTCGATCCATGTTTGGATTGATGCAAGCATAAGGTTCTTGGAACTGACGTTTTGAAATAATCATAATGTTTATAATTTGACTCAAAACGAAATAATTCTTGTGTATATAAGGAGGTTAGTGGGAGGAGCGCACTGACAGTGAAATTCCCATAAAGCTATTGTTGAAAGCTTGGCTTTCAATAGAAATTCTCCGTAGAATTCTGGGAGATAACAACCTTTATTAGAGGAATAAAGATCTACTGGGATAGATTTGGAGTTGTTAACACTCTCTGGAAATTGTACATTTAAAATGTACTTGTATTGGTGTCTCATACGCTTCGAGCATATGGAGTCACAATCGGGTCAATCCAAGTGATAGTCACTGGATTGAAGTTGAGAACATCTGTTAGTATCTCAGAGAACTAAAGATGCTATCTTAAACTATGGAGAAGGAGAACTTGTAGTGACTGGGATCACTACTGCAAGTTTCCAAACAATTAAAATACTACGGTACTATAAAGTTTGAATAACGGGACAGTGAGCTGGAAATCTTCCAAGCAAGATAACTGTTGCCGAATAAACAACAAATGCGGATTATTGCTGCAGCTGAGGCAGCAATAAAAGCCATTTGGATCAAAAGTAAATCTAATTAGATTAGATATAGTTCTGTTAGCAGCTGAGCTAGGCGTCAGCACATGCTAAGGAATTAAAGGTCTCATCAACGATCCAGATATATACTTCTATATCATCTGATTCGTTCGGATCATACATCGTGGCGATGTGTGATGATCG
Source organism: Zanthoxylum bungeanum (assembly GCA_019454045.1). NCBI lineage: Eukaryota > Viridiplantae > Streptophyta > Magnoliopsida > Sapindales > Rutaceae > Zanthoxylum > Zanthoxylum bungeanum. Next base: position 12,534 of record SKCR01034882.1, read on the forward strand.
TATAAATCGCGTCAAACGATAAACAAACAAATCCGCTGACGAAAACCTTTCCTCAGCAATTTGAGCGAACCGTACATAGTTCAGGTGTAGGACACTTGAGTGACTCGCTACGTGCCAAGTGGGAGATTGTTGGACATTATGACCCCTAGCGTCACTATTTGCACAGATCATTGTGTTGTTGAAGCAAATTAACTATGTGACAAAGAAATTGCACTCTCATCATTTGTGATTAGATCACCTTAGATATATAAATGAAGAGAGGTCCCTATGATTAGTACCTGGACTGAGAATGATATGAGACAGTATCAGTCCCCGAAGGTTTAATCATTAAATATCCCTAGCCGTAGTATTATCGAGACTGGAAATCGATAATGCGGAATAGGCTAGTATTGCACTTGTGCACGTTTGTGAGGGCACAACGACATAGTTCTCATATATATAAGTATTGGATACTTATGCAAGTGCGATAGGAGGTCGTGTTTCACCGATGGTACGGGAAACAGCTTCGCTCTGGATAGATCCCTCGGAATCCCATTGGTATTATGACTATGTGTCTATGGGAGGCCGAAATCAAGGTAGGTGTGTATGGTCTTAACCTGAGACTTGCACCGCTAATACTTACGATAATCGATAAACTTTGGTCTTGGTGGTAGGGGGCTTTAACGGGTTCTGAGTACACCACTTCTGGGTTTATCAGAGAGTCGTAGAGTATTGGGTGTGATGTCAAGACGGAAGTATCACTTCAGTCATATTGGAGATGATGATGTCACGCAGCAGGATACGGTATTAGTGCTCTTAAGTGCTGGCGGCCATCGGGATATTATGACAAGGTCATGTATATCCGATATAGAGACAAGTTACCAGACATCCGACATGTGCTTCGTACAGGACAGACACATATCCAGCCCCAGGCCTAGCACATGATTATCCGATACTGGGCCGATATACACAATACTCGGTATACTACGCTTGATAAAGATCTATATATTCCTGTAAGAATATTTCTGGAGAATGGGTAGGGAATGGGGTGGCGCTTTGCTAGAAGCCAACCTTGTTTGTAAATCGATATAAACGTAGTACGAGGTACTTACGTGTTCGGACAGTCCGACGATCGTATTTACTGCCAACATATCCGGAGATCTCATGGGTCGCTTCCTGAAGATTCACCGATGACGTATTACTCGCACTTTGATTAATCTGGGATTAATTAGAAGAGAGAGATAGAATTAATCTGGGATTAATCGATGAGAGAGAAAATTAATCTGGGATTAATTGCGGAGATATTTTATCTGGGATAAAATATTAATTAAAGAGAGAGAACGATTAATTTGGAATTAATTGATAAATTAATATATTCGATATATTATTAGAAATTAGATTTCGACGCGGAATTAAAATTAGATTTTAATTCGGGCGAACGAATTAATTTAGAATTAATTCGTTAGCGACGTGAATAGTGAATTCGCTAGGCGTAATCACTAATTACGACGCGACGGAAAATTCGTTAATTTGGAATTAGCCAACCCGTGCCCGAGAGTGATTGCGAGCGCATTCGCATTTCGAATTCGAGCGCGGCACGCAAGTCACATCAAGTGTCAAATCGCTAGTCGCGTCAATCGTCAAATCAATTGTCACTTTGAGTGATGTGACTTGACAATATGTCACTTTATTAAGTGAATAGATGTGATGTGAAAAGTGATGTGATATGACTTAAAGTTAAAAGTAAAAGTGATGGAATATGAAAAGGTTTGGAATATATATATATGTTTTATTTATTTTTGGAAAATAAATGAATAAATATATATTGGTTTTCTTTTCCTTTTACACATACATTCGGTCCTCTCTCTCCTTACATGCAAAAACATGTACTATTTTCTCCTTCCCCTCTCTTTTTCTTCTTCATCTCCTTCACGCATGGTGCGATTTCTTCTCTTATTTTTCTGGTTTCACCGAATTTTTGAGAAGCAAAATGGAAGATGAACAAGTGCTAGCACACCTTGAGTTACAGTATACATAGGTGATAGGGAAGTGTCTTCATGAGCTTGGAAAGCTTGAAGCTTGGAGCTTCAATGGAGTCTTGCATGGCCGAAAATGGAGGAGACTTTCACAGCCCAAACCGTGCGTCCACTGCAGTACCAGAAGCCATTGCCGAGCTTGGAGGGAGCTTTAAAAACGCATGTTCTTCATTTCATCAAAACCGTTCAATGTGAGTTATGTTTCCGCCTTACTCCTTTGATGTGTTTATATGCGGTTTTTATGCATGATTTGTGATCCTTGGGACCTTTGATTGAACTCTTACAATAGCATGCAAGGTAATACAGGATCGACAAGTTTACCGTATGGAGGAGCACCAGAGAAAAACTAACATGAAGAGATGGTGAATTATGTTAACAATTTCAACAGACAGAGGAACAATCCATATTCCAACACCTACAACCCAGGGTGGAGGAGGAATCATCCCAGTTTCGCATCAAGCAACAATTCAGGGGCAAAAGAACTATCCACCACCCGGATTCCACAACAACAAAGGCCACATGCGCATGAAAAGAACAGGAACCTGAATAGCGGAAGTGCTAGCTCAGTTAAAAAATTATGATGCTATGTTTCAAAGCCAATAGCTTCTATAAAGGCACTGGAAAATCAAATTGGACAACTGGCTAATGCTCAGATTTACAGACCGCCAGGTAACCTTCCTAGCAATACAAAACTAAATCCAAGGAACCGATGGAATGAGCAATGTCAAGCCATTAATTTGAAAAATGGTATCGACATCAACAAAGATGTTAGAATCAAGGCATCCATTGAGGAAGTTGCAAAAGATGCAGTTCCACAGATGGAGGAAAAATAAGCAAAGGAAAAAGATCAAGAAAGACTCACTCCACCTCCACCTTTTCCACATCGACTACAGAAAAGTAAAATGGATAAGCAGTTTGCTCGATTCTTGGAGGTATTCAGAAAACTACATATCAACATTACATTTGCAGAAGCGTTGGAAGAAATTCCCAGCTATGTCAAATTCATGAAAGACATTCTTTCACGAAAATGTAGATTATGAGATTACGAGACAATAGCATTAACAGAAGAATGCAGCGCCATCATTCAGAGGAAACTTCCCCCAAAGTTGAAATATCCTGGCAGTTTCACTGTCCCATGCACCATTGGAGAGTATTACATTGGTAAAGTTTTATGTGATTTAGGTTCTAGTGTTAATTTAATGCCTTTTCAAATTTACAGGAAATTGCAAATTGGAGAAGCAATGCCCACCTTAGTCTCTTTGCAACTTGCTGATAGAACACCTCGTATTTTCGAGAGGAGTAGTTGAAGATGTGTTGGTCAAAGTCGACAAACTCATTATCCATTCATTATCCTTGACATGGAGGAAGACAAGATGTACCTATCATCCTCGGGAGACCATTCTTGGCTACATGTCGAACTGTTATTGATGTACGAAAAGGAGAACTAACCATGAAAGTGCAGGACCAAGAAGTTACCTTCAATGTTTTCAAAGCCATGAAATTCCCGAGTGATGAAAATGAAGAGAAATTTTTCAGAATTAATGTTGTAGATAGTATCATCCAGGATACTAATGCAATGCCACCTCCCACAGATAAACTTGAAGCTTGCATCACCAACATGACTGACTGTGAGCTAGATGCTGAAATTCTGGAATGTATCAACTATCTTGACTAACCATTTCGCTTCAAATCGACACCACAAGTGGAAAATTTGGAACTACCGAAGAAGAGCGAATCAAGCCTTCAATGGAAAAACCACACTGCTGGAACTGAAGCTACTTCCGAGCCATCTCAGGTATGCTTCTTAGGAAATTCATCTGAATTACTTGTGATTATTTCTTAGTCACTAACATTGGAGCATGAAGAAAAATTTCTGAGAGTATTACGAGAACACAAGAAAGCCATTGGCTGGCCTATATAAAGATTCGCGGCATTAGTCTATCATTTTGCATGCACAAGATTCTGATGAACGATGCGTACAAACCCACAGTGGAGCATCAACGCAGACTGAATCCAATCATAAAGGAGGTCGTGAAGAAAGAAATTATTCAAATGGGTGGATGTCGGCATATCTACCCCATCTCTGATAACACTTGGATGAGTCCTATGTTGGTTTATTCTAAGGTCCCAAGATCAAATCAGACATGAAATAATGCGTGAATACATCAACGAGGTAGCGGAATACTCACATTGATCGGTTGAGTCAATTTGAAGACGAATCAAGCCCAAAAACGCACTGCCCTTCACGCCAAATGCTGGCAGTCCACTGCCCTGCAAACAAGAAATTTGAGTGAAGAAACCGGAGCTCCGAGCTTCGTCCGATGGATCCCGGCTCATGGGGGAACCTCCCTACCACCTTCGCAAGACTCGTAAGTGTGCTAGCACTTGAATTTTCACCATGAAAAATCCACTCTTGCTTCCCTTTAGTGTCACGTTTTTGTGATGAAAACAGTGAGCATTAATGCCTTTGGGCGTGAGAAGAAGAGAGCCAAAATGAGAGAGTTGTTTTATTGAATTTTGTTACCAAAAATCAATTTATATTTATTCCATAATGTTTATTACATTAATAATATCTTATGACACAAAACATGCAATGGCTTAGAGTGTCAAACACTCAAACTCCATGCAAAACCATTGAGTGGTATTGTACACTATCACCATGCAATGCATTAGAATTAAATAATGCATAAAATGACATGTGTCATGTGGGCCCCACACGTTTCCAAATGAGAGTGGGCCCCACGTGCACTCACGCGTTCGGGTTCGATATTTCCGAAATACCGAGCTTACGTCGCGACGTTAATTAATCGATATTGCGGCTAGCGAAATTATTATTTACGTCGCTAACGAATTAATTCTAAATTAACTCGTTTGCCCGAATTAAAATCTAATTTTAATTTCGTGTCGAAATCGAATTTCGATATTATATCGAATATAATAATTTTATCGATAATTCCAATTAATCGTTCTCTCTCTTTAGATGACATTTTATCCGGATAAAATATCTCCGTTATTAATCCTAGATTAATTTTTCTCCTCTCTTCTATATAATCCCAGATTATTCAAGAGTGCAAGTTGTGCGTCATCGGTGGATTATCGGGAAGCGACCCATGAGATCTCTAGATAAGTTGGCAGTAAATACGGTCGTCGGAGTATCCGAATCACGTATGTACCAAGTACTACGTTCTACCGATTTACGAGACAAGGTCGACTCCTAGCCAAGC
>SKCR01034883.1:0-17353 GCA_019454045.1 Zanthoxylum bungeanum
ACTCCTCCCGAGACACGTCAGTTAGACGGTGTGTCTGAACTAAAACCGAATTTTTGTTGGACATCATAAGGTTTATCACGAGTCGCTCTGAGCTACAATTTCCTTCAAACAGGATATGTATTACAGTGCAAATCTTATTTAGAATAAGGTTCCATATAAATCTGTTTGACAGATATCATATAGGATATGAACAGGGAAGAAACGAGGTTTCTCATTCCTGAATTTGGGTATGCGAGGCATAGCGTTTGAATGATACCAAACTAAGGACCCAAATTGGATAAGTGCCATATAAGTTATCCTAAGGGAAACCTTAAATATAGTACTGATCTAACCTCATAAAGATGTCAATCTTATGGAGGTGTACCATCCGACTACGTTATGAGGAAGTGATACAAGGTATCGACTCACTGTTATGGCAAAGTACCATGAGTCCGAAATGGATTCCATGTATACAACTATTATGGATACTAGTTGTTGTACCACAAGGCGTTGTGCCTATGGTACATTATACGTCTTCAAGGAAGACATACATGGATGACAACATACCAACTTACAAAGCTAGGCTTTTGACGGAAAGGTATCGTTATCAACATTGTGTTAATAACGGTTCACCTTTTACATGTTGCCATGGTAAGTCCATTTTGAATATGCTTGTTGATAACTGTATATTTCATTTATGAAATATGTCAGTTACAAATCAAAATCGCTTTCCTGAAAAGGAAACCTTTTGGAGGATGTTTACAACATCCTGACGATTTTGTAAACCGACAAACAAGGTTTGCGGGTTATTCGATCCATGTATGGATCAAAGCAAAGCAAGCATAAGGTTCTTGGAACTGACGTTTTGAAATAATCATAATGGTTTATGATTTAACTCAAAACGAAATAATTCTTGTGTATATAAGGAGGTTAGTGGGAGAGCGCACGACAGTGAAATTCCCATAAAGCAATTGGTGAAAGCTTGGCTTTCATAGATATTCTTTCAATAGAAATTCTCCGTAGAATTCTGGGGAGTAACAACCTTTATTCAAGGAATAAAAATCTACTAGGATAGATTTGGAGTTGTTAAACACTCTCTGGGAAATTGTACATTTAAAAAGTACTTGTATTGGTGTCTCATACGCTTCGAGCATATGGAGTCACAATCGGGTCAATCCAAGTGATAGTCACTGGATTGAAGTTAAGAACATCTGTTAGTATCTCTGAGAACTAAAGATGCTATCTTTTACTATGGAGAAAGAGAACTTGAAGTGACTGGGATCACTGCAGCAAGTTTCCAAACGATTAAATACTACGGTACTATAAAGTTTGAACACCGGGACAGTGAGCTGGAAATCTTCCAAGCAAGATAACTGTTGCCGAATAAACAACAAATGTGGATTATTGCTGCAGCTGAGGCAGCAATAGAAGCCATTTGGGTCGATAAAAATCTAATTAGATTAGATATAGTTCTGTAGCAGCTGAGCTAGGCGTCAGCACAAGGCTAAAGAATTAAAGGTCTCATCGACGATCCAGATATATACTTCTATATTCATCTGATTCGTTCGGATCATACATCATGGCGATGTGATGATCGTATAAATCGCGTCAGACGATAATCAAGCAAATCCGCTGACGAAAACCTTTCCTCAGCAATTTGAGCGAATTGTACATAGTTCGGGTGTTAGACACTCGAGTGACTGGCTATGTGCCAAGTGGGAGATTGTTGGATAATATGACCCATAGCGTCACTATTTGCACAGATCATTGTGTTGTTGTAGCAAATTAACTATGTAATAAGGAAATTGCACTCTCATCATTTGTGATTAGATCACCATAGATATATAAATGAAGAGAGGTCCCTATGATTAGTTCCTGGATTGAGATGATATGAGACAGTATCAGTCCACGAAGGATTAATCATTAAATATCCCTAGCCGTAGTATTATCGAGACTGGACATCGATAATGCGGAATAGGCTAGTATTGCACTTGTGTGCGTTGTGAGGGCACAACGGCATAGTTCTCATATATATAAGTGTTGGATACTTATGCAAGTGCGATAGGAGGTCGTGTTTCACCGATGGTACGGAAACAGCTTCGCTCTGGATAGACCCCTCGGAATCCCATTGGTATTATGAATATGTGTCTATGGGAGGCCGAAATCAAGGTAGGTGTGTATAGTCTTAACCTGAGACTTACATCGCTAATGCTTACGACAATTGATATACTTTAGTTGAGGTCGTCTAGGACTGTAACCGGTTCTGTGTACGCCAATGCCGGGTATATTGAGAATCGTAGTGTATTGGATGTGATGTCAAGACGGAAGTGTCACTCCAGTCATAATGGAGATGATGTCACGCAGGATACGGTATTAGTGCTCTTAAAGTGTGCGCATCCAATCGTGATATTATGACCAGGTCATGAATATCCGATTATAGAGACTAGTTACCAGACATTCGATATGTGTTTCGGACGGGGCAGACACTTATCCAGCCCCAGCCCTAGCACGTGATTATCCGATACTGGGCCGATATGCACAATACATTAGTATACTACGCTTGATACAGATCTAAATATTCTTAATGGATATGTCCGGAGAATTAGGTAGACTTGGTGCTTTGCTAGGAGTCGACCTTGTCTCGTAAATCGGTAGAACGTAGTACTTGGTACGTACGTGATTCGGATACTCCGACGACCGTATTTACTGCCAGATTATCCGGGGATCTCATGGGTCGCTTCCGATAATCCACCGATGACGCACAACTCGCACTCTTGAATAATCTGGGATTATACAGAAGAGAGAGAAAATTAATCTAGGATTAATAACGGAGATATTTTATCGGGATAAAATGTCGTCTAAAGAGAGAGAACGATTAATTCGGAATTAATCGATGTTTAATATATTCGATATATTAGACGAAATTAGATTTCGACGCGGAATTAAAATCAGATTTTAATTCGGGCAAACGAGTTAATTTAGAATTAATTCGTTAGCGACGTAAATAATAATTTCGCCAGGCGCAATTATTTATTTAAATTCGATTGAATTAACGTTGCGACGTAAGCTCGGTATTTCGGAAATATCGAACCCGAACGCGTGAGTGCACGTGGGCCCACTTTCATTTGGAAACGTGTGGGGCCCACATGACACATGTCATTCTAATGCTTTGCATGTAGATTGTGTACATTGCACTCAATGTCATTGCATGGAGTTTGAGTGTTTGACACTCTAAGCCATTGCATGTTATGTGTCATAATTTTATTATTAATTTAATGAAAATTATGGCATAAATATAAATTGATTTTTGGTAAATCATTTTAATAACTTAATACACAATTTTATCTCTCTCAAATTCTCTCTTCCTCTCACGGCAATGGTGGCCATTCTTCACTGGTTTTGAACCAGTTTGGGCGTGAATAAGGGAAGCAAGAGTGGTTTCTCATGATGAGAAATCAAGTGCTAGCACACTTTCAAGTCTTGCGAAGGTGGTAGGGAGGTTCGACCATGAGGCGGGACTCATCCGATGGAGTTTGGAGCTTCGTTTTGAGACCCGAAACTGCCAAGACAGTGAGCATGGACTGGTGCAGTAAGCTTACCAAGGCAGTGCGTTTTTGGGCATGATTCGTCTTCAAATCGACATAACCGATCAATGTAAGTATTCTGCTATCTTCATTGGTGAATTCACGCATGTTTTCATGTCTTGATTTGATCTTGGGACCTTAGATAATTACCAACATCATATTATCCAACAATGGGCCCACTTACGTCACTATGAACGAGGGCTAACATATCGGTGGCACGTTCACCTTTACCATGTTAAAGGTGTTTTAGGCACTTTGCCTAATAAATAAGATTCGCATACATCATTTGAGTTAGGATCAAATCCGTCCAAGTATCCATTATTCGAAAGTGTGGATATACGAGTCTTCTTAATATGTCCCAGACAACAATGCCACAAATAAGTCTCAACAGATTTACTCAATTTGAGCCATTTGTTTGTCATATAATATGTTTGAGATTCATTTATATTTGAAATATAAAGACGGTTATTCACATCTAATGTGTATATCTCAATATCATCTTTATAAACAAAACACTCATTGTTCTGGAACATAATGGTATACCCGCAACGGGTTGTACTAGATATGGAGATAATGTTTCTAGTCAAACTAGGTACATTACAACAGTCACCTAATGTAGGTACATGCCCCAGGGGCAGTTCCAAAACTTAGGTTCCTATGGCCAAAACAGTGACTCTCGTCCTATTTCCGACTTGTAGGTCGATCTTATCTGAAGCCAGTCTCCTGCTAATCAGCAGATCATGCACATCAGTACATATGTATGTTCCACATCCAGTATCAAAAATCTAATTCTTAAAACTAGTACTGGGCATGTTTATAACAAACATACCTGAAGCCGGAACCTTGCCCCGCCTTCACTTCCTTCATGTATGCCTTGTCCATACGGCAGTCACATTTTCAGTGACCCCATTTTCCACAGTTTAGGCAGACATCTTGGAACCCCAAAGACTATGACGATTTAGCCTTGCCCTTTTAGAAGCTCTGGTTTTTCCTCATTGAGTATAGTCATTAACTCTCCAAGAGTTTTCTCTTGGTTCAAGATGAACCCGCCCCAGCATTCGCGTAGAGACTGTAAGATCAAATCTATCAAAGTTTCAGACTCGTAGGTAGTGCTCAGCTAACCTAGCTGTTCGACGTCAGTAATCTTCTGCGACACCTAGTGCTCGACAGATGTACCCTCTGATATACGCGAGTGAAAGAGCTTCTTTTACAATTCGTACTTCTAAGATCTAAGGTTAGATCTATGAAGATCCTTTAATTTCAACATCATGGTATAAAGATCTAATCTTTAGTTCTGACGACAAAATTAAGGAGTCATTGCAGCAAGCATAACGGATTGAACACTAAAGTTATCATCACAATGAGTCTTCCAAAGCTCATGCTCGACTATTTGCTCAACTCCGGGCTCATGACCTAGATGTTTCTCTATCAAATAGAGTAACTTCTCAGCTCCCATGACTATCATGAGATTCATTTCCCAATTTAGAAAATTAAAGCCGCTAAAGACATTTTCACCCAGGATTATGTCATTTGACGCTTAATCTTTCAAGTTATTTTGATTGCTATAGTCCAACTATCCAATCAACGATTTCAGGTACTATCAAATATAATGATTACTATAGTCCAACTATATAACCAACTATAAATGATCGGTTACACTCAAATGTAATGATTACTATAGTCCAACAATATAACCAACTAAAAATGAAGTAGTTTGAATACAGTCCAATTGTTAAATTAAAAAACAATAATTGAATATTAGTCCAACTAATCTATTTATATTTTTAATGACGAAAAATAAAATGAGCGCGTATTGGCAAGTATTTAAATGAAATTGCAAATTTAATACTTGTCTCCCACTATTTTTCGGCGAGCCTCTAACCCTCTGTGGAGTACTCAGGAAACCTAGTTTCCTAGTGGGCTAGGATCCCGTTAAATAACACACAACCTTGACTTTGGCCAACAAGATGTATGAAAGTTAACTAGGTAGATCTCTAAGATCAATTGGATCTCATCCAATTCCTAGATCCAGTAGGTGGACCTCCAAGTCCGAAACATATATCCAATATATGTAAATATATCTAATATATTTCATAACCTTTTTTCCTCTAAATCAACTAAGCCTTGGCTTTCGCTCAACAAGCTTAATGATTCTAGTTAAGCGCGACCCATTGACAGTGGGAAAGCTTCTTAATCGAAGTCGATGAACAAGAAGTGACTTTGACTTTGGCCAACAAGTCACAACTACCCAAGACACGCGATATGTAACAAAACTTACGTGGTTCAAACACATCTGTGATGGACAAAGGTATTGATTTTGGCCAACAAACCAATGCCAATCTTGGATCTTAAAAGAGAACCACTCAATGGAAGGAAAAAACGCTTAATATTGAATGAGGGTTTTTCGCGTAAATTGGCAACCAATTTATTATCTTTAATTAGGCCTCATCATATACCCTTAAGCATGCATTCTAAAAACATAATAAGGCGTTAAATAAATTAATAATGATATGCGGATGGATATATAACAAACTTTTGTTCCTAGAACAAATCTCTCCCTTTCCTCTCTCCCGCTAGCATTATTCTTACTTCTACCCAATTACATAATATAGTAAATAAACCTCATTTACATTGAGGGGAATTGGTGAGAAGAGAAATACAATGAGAAAAGAGATAATAGGCTCGACGCGCAGGTCCAATTTAATAAATTATAAATTTATTACAATAATTTCCAAAATTGCCCTCACCCTTCTAATATCCATCTGATATACATTATTCATACAAGACATCCATGTATTCACACAAAGCATGTTATTAAATCAATCTAATCCAATTAATTAATCTTAGAATTAATGATCATCTAATGTTCAAACAACGATTTGATTTGCGCGAGTCCAATTCGTTTAAGAGTAAGTACTCAAAGTGTGTATTCTTGAATTATATCGAACTACAATTTTAAATCCAATTTATTTTGTATTCAATACTAATTCTAATTTAATTCCAAATTAAATAATTACACTTCTTTTAGTGCCTTTTAGACTTAGAATCTAAATCCAATCTTTATGGGTCTCAAATGCCCAATTAACATCTAATGTTTATTTAATTAAAGTCCAATGGGCTTTTAATTAATTCTTAAGGCATGGACTTTGGCAACCAAAGGCCAATAAGGAATCACCCTTTGCCATAAAATCAATTTTGGCCCATTAGGCCCAATTAAATAGCCCAATTATTCTATTTGGACTTTATGGAATGGTTTTAGGCCCAATTTGGATCCAATCCAATTGTCTTAAACCAAGCTTGGCCCAACCAAGCCCATTAAGCCCAAATACAGTATTAGCCCAATTCAAAATTAAAGACTAATTTATTTAATTACAATATTCCAAATATCACAATTATTTTAATTAAAGTGTAATTACCATGATTAATTAATTAATCCAATGTTTCCAAAACATCAATTAAACTAATTAATTATGCTTTAAATATCCAATTTATGTCCAACACAAATTGAAGCAAAACAACTCATTCCATGCTTATGGTTCATGACATTTGGGCATAATAACAATCAATTTTTGATTTCAATCCAATTAAACCAATCAATCAATATACATATCATGCCATAAATTCATCCAATGGCCTAATCAACAAACAAATCACCATGAACACCATTAGGGTAGTTTCGGCCAAGATAGATTTTTTAGGGAAAATTAATCTAATCAATTTTCTAAATTCTAAAGATGCACAAATCTAATTTAACATCATCAAAGCTCAACCAAACAACTAATTTGAAGAAATCATGCTCAAAACATAAAAACCCCAAATAAAGTTTATAAACCCTAAAACAAATCATCGTTAAAATTGGCTCTAATACCATTGTTGGGTTCCTAGAACATGCCAAAGATCTATAAGTCATGATTTCATGTGTGAATAATCAAAGAATTTGCGGAAAAAGTACTTACAATGAGCGGATGTAGGATTTCAAAAATCTTTTCGTTTCGGAAACTTCAAGCTTTATGTTGAATCTTTAATTCCAAGGATGAGTTTCCCTATCACCTTCTTTAACTCCTTGTGTGCTAGCAATGTTGAAATTTTGCAACAAAATCTCCAGAACAAGAGAGGGTATGTTCGGCCATGAGGGAGAGAAGATGATAGATGAAGAGTTTTCTTTGTATTTTGTTTCTAAAACCAAAATTGCAAAGTCAACTAATTCAATTTGTGTATATGTTTTACCAAAAGCAAAAAAGCAAAAGGTGTTGGAGGGAAAAATGGCAATTAATGCCTCCAACCACTTCTATCACTCAAGTTGACACTTGATGGACAAGTGATGTAAGTTGGTGGGACCCACTTTAATTCAAAATTCAAGTGGCTTGCTCAACACACTTCGGGCTCGGGTTCGCTTAATCCAATTAAATGAATTTTCCGTCGCAACGTAATTAAATCCAATTTAATTAAATAATAGTACCTCGTAAAATTATTACGAAAGTCGCTCATGAATTAATTCTAAATTAATTCGTTCACCCGAATTAAAATCCAATTTTAATTCCTCTTTGAAATCTAATTTCAATTAATATATCCAATATATTATTTAATCGATTAATTCCAAATTAATCGCGCTCTCTCTTCTAAATGAATTTTATCCCAGATAAATTCTTGCCGCAATTAATCCGAGATTAATTTTCTCTCTTTAGGCACTGCATTTTTGCATGTAAGTCCCGATGATGAGCCTCTTGCGGAGGCAATACCTTTTAATTCGTGGAAGTCGCTGGAAACGGACGTCAGAAGGGAGAATTCAAGAATTGACATCTTGTTGGATTTAGTTTGCTCGCTTAGCCTTGGGTATGCTCGTTAGACCTCTGTTTTAAAATTTATCCTCGGCCCAAAGCATAAACCCTAGCCATTCAAGCCCTACTCACACATACTACAGCCATGCATGCATGATCCCCACGTGAAATAAACCCTAGCCATGCATGAAAACAAAACCCTAAATATAAGACACCTCACACCCTTCTCACTCCTCAATTCTCACACCTCACGTCCAAACCAATAAATCAATAAGTCACAAACAAACAAATAAAACATAAACAATAAATAAACCATCACAAATTCAACAAATAATAAAACACAAACACATAAAGTCAAGCATCCCACACACACAAATTCAACATAAACAAATTCAACCAAAGCAATAAATAAAAAAAAGGACACAAACAAGCAAATAAACAAACACAACAAGACAAAAACCTAAGCCACAAACCTAGCCACCCACGTGGACACACCAAAATTCAACAATAAACAAATAAACACATCACAAACAATACACAAAACAAAACCCTAAAGCATTAAATATAGCCTCCATTTTCAAAAAGCCAAGACCTAAAATTGCCTCCCAATAAATTATCTCATCCCTCACCAAATAACAAACAATTAATTGGCCTCACTCTCCACATCAACCCTCAACCATTATAAAAAGAAAAAAAAGCCTTTGTTCCGGGGGAGAGATGCACACGTAAACGACTCTCTCTCTCGTCTCTCTTTGGAACAATGAAGTAAACCCTAGACCAGCCACGCTTATCCCCTCTCAACACCATGAACCAGTAAAAGCCCTAAGACACTCGGCAAACACTAGGCACGTCACTAAGCCCCTTTAAAACTCACTCGGAAGACAGTCTCCACACACAGCTCACTCTCACAGCAGCACACGACAAAGCCCATCACGCCACATGCCTTCTTCACGTAAAGCCTCTCCAAACTGCCAGCAACTCACATAAACCCTAGACACAAACACCGACCAAATTGACTGCCCCTTTCACGTATTGCCCCTCAACTCACGCCTCACTCACTGACCTCCCTCAGCTCCCTCACCAAACGAAGACAAAAAGCCTTTAACCTAGCGAACATATTCACGCCATAAACAATCGCACAGCTCTCATCAAACCACTCAACCCTCATTCTTCACGCCCACAACAGCCCCATTGCTACCTCACTATCACGTCCCTTGTCTCCATCTTCAACAGCCCATGCACACGTGACCAGCTCAGCCCTTCAACATGACCAGTTCACATTACTGCCTCATTCACGCCACAAATACTACCCACAAGCAGCCAAAGTCACACCAAAATAAACACCCATCATGCCTCAACAACACGTCCTCAAGCCCCTCACAAATAGGCTCCAACTCACGTCCATAACTTTCACTTCAAACAGCCCCACACGCCCTCAAACATACACTACAGCTCACAACACTTAAAGTGACTAATGATTTGACGCTTGATGCGACTAGTGATTTGACGCTTGATGTGACTTGCAGGCCGCACTTTAATTCGTAATGCGAGTGCGCTCGCAAACACTCCTGGGCTTGGGTTCGCTAATTCCAAATTATCAAATTTTCCGATGCGACGTAATTAAATAATTATACCTAGCAAAATCACTATTCACATCACAAACGAATTAATTCTAAATTAACTCGTTCGCCCGAATTAAAATCCAATTTCGATTCCGCATCGAAATTTAATTTCGTATAATATATCGAATATATTATTTTATCAATTAATTCCAAATTAATTGTTAACTCTCTTTAATTGATATTTTATCCCAGATAAAATATCTCCTTAATTAATCCCAGATTAATTTTCTCTCTCACATTAATTAATCCCAGATTAATAAAGTGCGAGTCATACGTCATCGGTGAATCTTCGGGAAGCGACCCATGAGATCCCCGGATATGTTGGCAGTAAATTTGGTTGTCGGACTATCCGAACACGTAAGTACCTCGTAGTACGTTTTACCGATTTACAAGACAAGGTTGGCTTCTAGCAAAGCGCCATGCCTACCCAATTCTCCAGAAATATCCTTACGGAATATGTGATCTATATCATGCGTAGTATACGTAATATTACGTATATCGATCCAGTATTGGATGTCACATGCTAGGCCTGGGGCTGGAATTGTGTCTGCCCCGTACGAAGCACATATCAGATCTCTGGTAACTAGTCTCTATAATCGGATAAACATGACCTCGTCATTTTATCTCGATGACTGCAGTACATAAGAGAACCAGTTCCGTATCCTACGTGACCATCATCTCCACTATGACTGGAGTGATACTTCCGTCTTGACATCACACCCAATACACTACGATTATCAATATACCCAGCAGAGGCGTACACAGAACCTGTTAAAGCCCTGGATGACCTAAAACCAAAGTACATTGATTGTCGCAAGTATTAGCGGTGGAAGTCTCAGGTTAAGACCAAATACACCTACCCTGATTTCGGACTTCCATAGACACATAGTCATACTACCAATGGAATTCCGAGGGGTCTATCCAGAGCGAAGCTGTTTTCCGTACCATCGGTAAAACACAACCTCCTACTATACTTGCATGAGTATCCTATACCTAAATATATGAGAACTATGCTGTTATGCCCTCACAACGCGCACAAGTGTAATACTAGTCTTTTACGCATTATCGATGTCCAATCTCGATAATACTCTGACAAGGGATATTTAATGATTAATCCTTCATGGACTGATACTGTCTCATATCATCTCAATCCAGGAACTAATCATAAGGACCTCTTATCATTTAAACATCTTGGTGATCTAATCACAAATAATAAGAGAGCAATTTCCTTTGTCACATAGTTAATTTGTACAACAACACCATGATCTGTATAAATAGTGACGCTATGGGTCATAATTGTCCAACAATCTCCTACTTCGCCTATAGCTAGTCACTCGAGTGTCCTACACCCGAACTATGTATGGTTCTCTCAAATTACTTAGAAAAGACTTTCGTCAGCAGATTTACATGATTATCATCTAATGTGATTTATTCGATCATCACATCACCATGATGTATGATCCGAACAGATCAGATGAATAATCGAAGTATATATCTGGATCGTTGATGAGACCATTAATTCTTTAGCCTGCGCTGTAGCCTAGCTCAGCTGCTAACAGAACTATTCTAATCCAATTAGATTATTATCAATCCAGAAGGCTTATATTGCTGCCTCAGCTGCAGCAATAATCCACTTGTGTTGTTTATTCGGTAACAGTATCTTGCTTGGAAGATTTCCAGCTCACTGTTCCGTTATTCAAATTGTATAGTACCGTTTGCGACTTATAGTCATTTTATCGGTAGGAAACCTGTAGTAGTGAAACCAGTCACTTCAAGTTCTCATTCTCCATAGTTTAAGACAGTCATCTCTAGTTATCTAAGATACTAACGATGTTCTTAACATCAATCCAGTGACCATCACATGGATTGGCCCGATTGTGACTCCATATGCTCAAAGCGTATGAGACACCAGGTCACGTACATTTTTCAATGTACGATTTCTCAGATAGTTGTCAACAACTTTAAATCTATCCCAGTAGATCTTTATTCCTAGAATAAAGGTTGTTACTCCCAAGAATTCTACGGAGAATTTTCTCGAAAGCCTAGCTTTCACCGATTGTATTTGGGAATATCATTTCCAAGAAATGATATATTATCATTATTTAGGACTTTCAATGTCAGTGTGCTCCCATTAACTTCCTTATATACACAAGAATCATTTTCGTCTTGAATTATATCATATACCATTATGATTACATCAAAACGATAATTCCAAGAACTCAATGATTGCTTCAATCCAAACATGGGTCGAATGACATGCAAACCTTATTTGCTAGTTATGGTACGTCAAAACCGACAGGATGTTGTAAACATCCTCCAAATATGCAGCATCAGCAAGCATTATCCAATGGATTTATTGTGGCAACAGGTGAAAGGTTTCGTTGTAATCAACACAATGTTGATAATGATACCTTTTCACTACAAGCCTAGCTTAGTACGTTGGTATGTTGCCTTACATGTTTGTCTTCCTTAAAGACTTATATAGTACCAATAGGCACAATGTCTTGCGGTACATCAACTAGTATCCAAACGTAGTTGATATACATGGAATCCATTTCGGACATCATGGCACTTTGCCATAATAGGGAGTCGATACCTTGTATCAGTTCCTCATACGTAGTCAGTTCGTATTCCTCAATAAGATTGACATCTTTATGAGGTGAGATCAGAAACACTTACCCCATGTTGCTTTCTGACTCTCTCTGACTTACGCGGTTCTTGTATATTCGAAGATTATTGGTATAGTTTCATCCTTGATGAACTATTCGTGTTCCATTAAGGAATCGGTGCCGGGAATAGTATTACTCCGATTTTCATCGAGTTTTACTATCCTCCCACTTACCACTGCATATCGGTATTCCTCTTAGGAAAAACCGCATGGTGAGCAACAATTACATTGTTCTCTAGTGAGTTGTATAAGTACTATACTTTGGTATCCCTAGGATAACCCACAACTTGGCACTTATCCGATTTGGGTTTTAGTTTGGTATCCCAACATATGCCCAGCATACCCAAATCTTTAGGAATGAGAAAACCCAGTTTCTTTCCTGTAAATATCTAATATGAAATCTGTCAAACAGATTTTTATGAAACATTATTCTAAATAAGTTCTGCACTGTCTATGCGTATCCGTTGAAGGAAATGGTAGCTCAGAGCGACTCATGATTAACCTTATCATCTCAATAAATTTGGTTTCTCTTTTCGGACACACTGTCAAACTGACGTGTTCCGGGTGGAGTCCTCATTGAAAGAATACTATATTTTTCAAGTATATGAGAAATTTATTGCTTAAGTATTTTCATCATAGAGTCTCTAACCGTGATGTTTTAATACTTTAGCCGATCTGTTTGTCTATTTCGCGTCGAAACTGTAAAAGTTTCCGATTTATGTTTCAGAAGAAACATATAACCATAACGCGATGCCACATCCGTAAATGTCACGAAATATTCACATCCACCTATAGCCTAGCTAAATATGGGCCCACTAGCTTCACTATGAACTAGGGCTAACAGATCGATGGCACTTACACTTTTACCAAGTAAATAGTGTTTTAGGCACTTTGCCCAATAAACTTGATTCGTAGACATTATTTGATTAGTATCAAATTTGTCCTAGTACCCACTCTTCGAAAGTGTGGATATAAGAGTCTTGTTTAAATTGTTTCCCAGACAACAATGCCACAATATGTTTCATCTGATCAAATCAGTTTGAGCTTCTTGTTTGTCATGTTATATGTTTGAGATTTATTTATATTCAAAATATAAATACTGTTAATCACATCTAATGTGTTTATCTCAATATCATCTTTATATAATAAAACCTTTAGTGTTTTAGAATATAAAGTTATACCCGCAACGGGTTGAACTCTGATATAGAGATAATGTATTTAGTCAAACTAGTTACATTTTAACAGTTTCCTAATTTAAGTACACACCCGAAGGGTAGTTCCTAAACTTAGGTATCTACGGTTAAAACAGCGACTCACGTCCCGTTTCCTATTCATAGATTAATCTCAGCTGAAGTGAGTATCCTGCTCATAGCAGATTCTGCACATCAGTACATATTTATGTACCACACTAAGTATCTAAAATCCAATTTTAATACTAGTAATGACCATAATTATGACAAACATATTTGAAGTCAGAGCCTTGCTCGTTCTTCAATTCCTTCATGTCTGCCTTGTCCAAATGGCAG
This sequence comes from Zanthoxylum bungeanum, assembly GCA_019454045.1. Taxonomy (NCBI): domain Eukaryota; kingdom Viridiplantae; phylum Streptophyta; class Magnoliopsida; order Sapindales; family Rutaceae; genus Zanthoxylum; species Zanthoxylum bungeanum. The sequence continues at coordinate 14,158 of SKCR01034883.1, forward strand.
TCACGCTTCCGCGATCCCGTTTGCCATATTTTAGGCAGACATCTTGGGATATGTCCTTTATCTTCCCAGAAGACTGTAATGATTTTGCCTTTGCCTTTTTCCACACCCTAGAAGCCTTTGTCCAAGCCTTGGATGGATACTTTAAACACATAATAAGGCACATAATAAGGTCCAATTATCTTTGTTAAGGTCTCATCATCATACACCCTTAAACATGCATTCTAAACACATAATAAGGCGCATATAAATAAATAATAATGATATGCGGATGGATACTTTACACATTGATCCTATATCAAATCTCCCTATTTCCTCTCTCTAGCTAGCACAAGTATTACTTCTACCCGTTACACAACACTTCTAAAGAAACCTCATTTACATTGAGGGGAATAGGTGAGAAGAGAAATACATAGAGTAAGGAGGTAATAGGCTGGACACGCAGGTCCAATTAATAAATTCTAAATTTATTACAACAATTTCCAAATTGCCCCACCCATCTAATATCCATCCGATATACATTATTCATGCATCGTAACCATGTATTCACACAAGCATGTTATCAATCAATCTAATCCAATTAATTAATCTAATAATTAGTGACCATCCAATGTTCAAACAACGATTTGATTTTGCTCGAGTCCAACTCATTTTGCGAATAAGTACTTAAAGTACGAATTCTTGAATTAATTAAACTACAAAATTAATCCAATTTAATTGTATTTAATACTAATTCACTATTTAATTCCAAATTAAATATTACACTTTATAAACGAACCTTTATGACTTAATTCCAAATTTAATCGTTACGGGTCTCAAAGCCCGATTAACATCCAATGTTTATTTAATTAAAGTCCAATGGGCTTTTAATTAATTTCTTAAGGCATGGACTTTTGGTCAACTTGGGTCAAACCCAATAACCAAAGCCCAATCAAGGAATAACCCCATAAGCCTAGAAACCAATTTAGGCCCATTAGGCCCAATTAAATAATAAGGTCCATTACGGAGAAACTTTATCTTGGATAAAATGCCTTATTAGGAGAGAGAGAGAGATCGATTAATTTGGAATTAATCGGTAAAAATAATATATTCGATATATTATTAAACGAAATTAGATTTCGACGCGGAATTAAAATCGGATTTTAATTCGGGCAAACGAATTAATTTAGAATTAATTCATTAGCGAACTGAATAGTAATTCCGCAAGGCGTAATTATTTAATTCACGTCGCGACAGAAATTCGTTAATTCGGAATTAGCGAAACCGAGCCCGAAAGTGTTTGCGGACACATTCGTATTTTGAATCGAGTGGTATCCGCAAATCGCATCGCGGTATCTCATTACTTAATACGAATAGATGATGGATGTATCTAGTCACCTTTAAGGGATGATACATTATCTCTATTCTCAAAGTGTGGTAATGATGGCAAATGATGGGTTTCATTTTGGAGGGAAAACCTTTTCACGGTTTTTTGAAGGGTTTTTTGATTAAAAAATGATTTTTGGTATTTGATATCATTATTATTTTGCTTTTCATTTTGTCTCTCACGGTTTTAGAAACCTTTTGAGAACAAAATTGGATCCAACCAATATTTTTCATGAAATTGATCCAATCAATTTCAATTAAACATCATTTAAGCATACTTAATCAAACAATTCAACCAAATCATGCTCAAAATCAATTTACCCAATTTTAACCCTAAATTCAAGTTTCATGCTTTTACTAGCTCTGATACCACTCTTGGGAAATCTCTAAGTCCCGAGGATCGATTATCAAGCATAAAAAACAACATGTGAATACACGAGGAAGTTGCAGAATACTTACATCGAGCGGTTCAGTTATGTGGTGGGCAACAAAAACTTTTCTGCCTCCTCCAAGATGGTCACGGCAGTCCACTTGTTTGGTCTCAAAAATTCTGCCATGGATCATCTTCCAAGCTCCAAGCTTTCAGGTGGTGATTCAAAGCTCACGGGTAGGTTTCCGTATCACCTTCGCAAGACTCAAATGGTGTGCTAGCACTTAGGAATTTTTGCCACAAAAATTCCTTGCTTCTCCTCTTGGTTCACGACAATACAGTGAAGGAAGAAGAAGTTTTGCCCCTTGAGCGTGTGTGAGAGGAAGAGAATGGTGAGAGAGAAAGATGTGTTGGTTTGGATTTGTATATCTAATACACATTTTTGAATTTACAAATTAATTTTCCAATTTTTGTTTTTCCAAAAAGTCAAGCCATTAAAGTCTTTCAACCACCACATCAACTATTCACATCTCTCAATCAATCAAGTGACAAGTTGTCACATCACTCAAAGTGACTAATGATTTGACGCTTGATGCGACTAGTGGACTTGATGTTTGAATGTGATTGTGGGCCGTACTTTAATTCGCAATGCGAGTGTGGCTCGCAAACACTCCCCGGCTCGGGTTCGCTAATTCCAAATTATCGAATTTTCCGTTGCGACGTATTAAACAATTATGCCTAGCAAAATCACTATTCACATCGATAACGAATTAATTCTAAATTAACTCGTTCGCCGAATAAAATCCAATTTCAATTTCGCGTCGAAATTTAATTTCGTATAATATATCGAATATATTATTTTATCGATTAATTCCAAATTAATCGTTATCTCTCTTAATTGATATTTTATCCCAGATAAAATATCTCCTTAATTAATCCCAGATTAATTTTCTCTCTCACATTAATTAACTCAGATTAATAAAGTGCGAGTCATACGTCATCGGTGAATCTTCGGGAAGCGACCCAGGAGATCCCCGGATATGTTGGCAGTAAATTCGGTCGTCGGACTATCCGAACAAGTAAGTACCTCGTACTACTTTTTTACCGATTTACAAGACAATGTTGGCTTCTAGCAAAGCGCCATGCCTACCTAATTCTCCAGAAATATCCTTACAGGAATATTGATCTATATCAGGCGTGTATACGTAGTATTTTTGAGCAGAAAATTTTTTGTGTTCCTCGCATCACAAAAGCCGATCAATGAGTATTCCGCAACTTTACTTTGATGTATTCACATGTTTAAATGCTTAAATTGATCTTGGTTTGACCTAGAAAACCCAAAAATATATCGAGACTTAGTCCGATGGTTTATCATAGTGAACCATGAGTCTCGGGAGACTCGTATAGACATGTAGGTGTTTATTTGATAAGACACTGAATGACTCACTGAAGATTTCCTTACAA
>SKCR01034884.1:0-17510 GCA_019454045.1 Zanthoxylum bungeanum
CTCTGGCCAAAAGAGTTTGTGATTCACACTGACCATGAATCTCTGCGGCATATCAAGAGTCAAGGAAAACTTAACAAACGGCATGCAAAATGGATGGAGTTCGTGGAGACCTTCCCATATGTCATTCGATATAAACAAAGTAAGGAGAATGTGGTTGCTGATGCACTTTCATGCAGGTATGTTTTACTTACATCCTTGAGTTCTAAGTTTCTTGGTTTTGACTTTATCAAAGATTTGTATACAAGTGATCATGACTTCTCTGAGATCTACATTGCATGTGACAAAGGTGCTTATGGTAAATTTTACAAACAAGATGATTTTTTATTTAAAGAGAATAAATTGTGTGTGCCTAGTTGTTCTATGCGTGAATTATTGGTTCGTGAAGCACATAGTGGGGGTCTTATGGGTCATTTTGGTGTTACGAAAACATTGGATATCTTGCATGAACATTTTTATTGGCCTAAAATGAAGAAGCATGTCATACGCATTTGTACTGGTTGCATTACTTATAGGAAAGCAAAATTTAAAGTTCAACCACATGGGCTTTATACACCTTTACCTGTTCCTCAGGCACCGTGGGTAGATATTTCCATGGACTTTGTGTTAGGATTACCTAGATCTAGGAAGGGCCGAGACTCTATTTTTGTTGTAGTTGACCGTTTTAGCAAGATGGCACACTTTATTGCATGTCACAAATCAGACGATGCCACACACATTGCTGACTTATTTTTTAGTGAGGTTGTTCGCTTACATGGAGTACCTCGGAGTATAGTATCGGACATGGATGCAAAGTTTTTAAGTCATTTTTGGAAAATTTTATTGGGTAGGCTGGGAACTAAACTGTTATTTTCCACCACTTGTCACCCACAGACTGACGGTCAAACTAAAGTCGTTAACATGACCATGTCCCAACAATTACGTACTGTCATTTCTAAGAATTTGAAGACATGGGAAGAATGTTTACCTTTCATTGAGTTTTCTTATAATCGTAGTATTCATTCCACTACTTCTTATTCTCCTTTTGAAATTGTGTATGGATTTAACCCACTAACACCTCTGTATTTATTGCCTTTGCCCGTTGATAAGAGGGTGAGCCTGGATGGTAAACACAAGAAAATACATTAAGAAGAAGAATGAACAATATGCCTCACATGCTGACCGGTGCGTAATCACACGCGTATAACGCAAGCGCACGTATCTTTCAAGTAGTATAAAAAGTATCGATCCCACGAGGACTTAATACCTAATCTATTAATTTTATGAGGTCAAATGATTACTAGTATCTAATAGGTTGATTGATTGATTTGAAATGGTGATGATTCTAAATTTAAAAATAAGTAAATAAAATTGCTCGAAAGTAGGTTGAAGAAAATTTAATTTTAAGAAACTATCTAGGGTTGTGAATCTTCCAATATCATTTTAAAGATGAAGTGGTTATTTCATTTTTGTGTAATATATCGGTTTACTAACCTGGAACACTAAATTATGAGAAAGCCTCTGTCGATGGCCAGACACAAATACCAGTATAACCCAATTGAATCATATGTCCATGTCAACCAAATTACCTGGATTCATTAAGTTTAAGTTCCAATTATGGCTACCCCCCCCGACAGGAATATGTTTATCCTGTAAGGAAATCTATTAAAGGGTTATCTCCTCAATGAGATAGTGGGCTATTAAGTCTAAGGCTGAAACCTAAATTCATTTGTCAAGTATATTTTAGATTTACCAGATCAATCTTATTAGTGGCCAATTAAAAAGACGCATTAAGCTTAAGACTTAATAAGTAAACCTTTAAATTACCCCAAACTATAAAATAACCTCTTATAAACCGGTGATATTAGAATTCATCACAACCCCAGATAACTAACTTAGTTACGACACATAACTAGGGCTAGTAAAAACTTAAATAAAATAAAAGACATAAAGTAAAATGCTGAAAAGTAAATTGCTGAAAAGTAAATGACGGAAAGTAAATGCTGAAATTAAATACTGAAAATTAAATGCTGAAAAGTAAATGCTGTGAAAGTAAATTACTGAAAAGTAAATGCTGAAAGTAAATTGCTGAAAGTAAATTGCTGAAAGTAAATTGCTGAAAATTAAATGTTGAAAGTAAATTGCTGAAAATTAAATAGAGTAAAAGTACAATAAAGGAAAATGCTGAGGTAAAATGATCCACTTTTATTACTTCTATTTTAGATATCTCCTTTAATATAATATTAACTTTGCATGATAATTACCAACCAGCCATATAGGCAGTATCCAGATTAAGTCAAATTAATAATTAATTACCAACCGACCAATCAGGCGGTATCCAGTTTAGTCAGGATAAAACCAATTTAAATAATTACCAACCGACCAATATGGCGGTATCCTCGTTAAGTAAGGTTTTAACTAGTTTATATATTATAATTAAGGGAGATTAATCTAAATATTAGTAATAAAAGTTTTACCTTTTACCCTAACAAAGGGGAGTTACCTCTTCATTACTGAAAAGTAAAACTGAAAATTAAAGAGAAGAAAAGTATTGTGCGTAAAAGTAAATTGCGGAAAGTAAAAACTGAAAATTAAAGAAAAGAAAGTGCGAAAGCGGAAATTAATTACTGAAAGCTATAAATAAACAAACAAGATACAATCTTCTTAGTATTCTTAAGGAATTCCTTAGAATAAAGTATGAATTTACAAATGAAATGACTTGGTATTTATAGGCAAAATTTTACCTCCATCAAATCATCCACCAAATCCATTATTAATTGTTACACTAATTGCTCAACTAATTGCTCCACCAAATCCATTATTAATTGCTCCACTAATTTCTTATCATGTTTGGTGGTGATTTGATAATTTTTATTATTTTTTAATTAATTTATTTTTTTGCTTTGAAAATGACTTTAATAATTACACACAACACACTTCTGGATGGTTCATCAATTTCGGGTATGAAATATTCAGAATTCGAAATTATTTTGTCTTTCACAGTTGTAGATCTTTGCGTCTTCTTTAATCTGGAACTTGAATCAGCTCAATCCGATATCAGAATAAAAAGTTAGGCCTAAAATACGAAAGATGCGTAAAATTGGAATTTCCAAAATTGCACTTCGTTAAAACGCCCTTTCAAGTTTCCAATCTCCAAAATTAATATGTCAAGTCCAAGTTTTGCTCTTATTTGACCGAAATTTCATCCTAAATGATTTCATTGTGTCCCATATTATTTTATCTGCAAACTAAACTAAAACACGTCAAAACGTTCATCAAAACCGAGAAACTAAACAAAATATTAAGTAAAAGGGACGATAAATATTGATATATTTTCCACTCATCACATGCCAATAAGGGTAGACGTCGTGTCTCTTTCGAACTCGGTGATTGGGTTGGGTACACATGCGAAAAGAACGCTTCCCAAAGCAACGACAATCCAAACTCCAACCCAGAGGCGATGGCCCGTTTCAGATTCTTGAGAAAATCAATGAAAATGCCTACAAAGTGGATTTTCCAGGTGAGTATAATATTTCTGCGTCATTTAATATTTCTGATCTTTCTTTGTTTGATGCAGATTCGAGGTCGAATCCTTTCGAGGAGAGGGGGAATGATGAGGCCCAGGATGCAGCCGTCCAGGATGCAGCCCATGATGGACGGAGCGCCACAGTACAAGTTCCAGAAGGTCCAATCATGAGGTATCGAGCTAAGTAGATTCAGGAAGCTATGCATGGATTCATACAGAAGATGGTATCTGACTATTCCCGTACTTATACATCATTGAGTATGGGCTTGACGCTGGACGAACCTAAGATGGTGAATCTTATTCAGGCCGCGGAGCAACGAGTTACTTAGGCCTATTATAGTTATTGGCATTTGTTATTCTTTTATTTAGGGCTTGACTTTTGTTTTATTTCGGCCCGTTATTTACGTTTGACTATTTTCTTTAGATTATTATTTTATGTTGGGAATTAGGTTAAGCGTGCAAGGGTTTACACGTGGGGATAGCTTAGCTTAGTTTTAGGATACACGCCTGTTGGTGTGTGGGTAGTTTCGTTTTATCCTTGTGGGTTAGGGTTTTGGTTGCAGCCTCTTTATAAAAGGCTAACTCTTTGGTTATGTTTTACAACTCTCTTTTCAATAAAATATTTTATCAATTGTGAGCATTGAGATCCTCAATTGTTCTCACTGGTTTTGGCTTATCAAATGACTGCTAACCCTTTGTGGCGCCCCTATTAGCACTCTAGGTTTCTATTGCTGGTTCTTCAGAGGTTAGAGTTTTTATTCGAACTGTCTTGGTATTTCTTGGGAACGATTTCAATCTTGTGTGGGTTTGTCTGGCTCCACTCCAGGCAGGTTCTCATCACAAGAGCATATAAATAGAAGAGGTAATCCTCAAGCTCAGGGGGGTTTTTCCTGGAGAAGTCTTAGCTCTCAAACTTGAGCTCTCATAGCCTCTAACTCTCTAAACACCGGCCCACCGCCCTCACGGCAGTTAACGGAGGTCAAGATAACCTCAGACCTTGCTCTTCCTTATTTACCACCCGTCTTCACTACTGACTTGAGTGTCAGAATGCCTACGGCACCCACCACACCGGTGGGCAGGCAGTACTCCCCGCTCATTCTACCTTTGTTTTGCAGGATCGCTAGTGTTGGTAATGGTGATCGAGCATCATTCACTTTTTGTATGAATATTTGATATTTATGCAATATAGTATTTATTTTATCATGGTTATTTATTTATTTATATGGTAAAACTCTTACTTTTATTTATATATTGTAAATCTAAGAGTTAGATTATTCTAAGAGTTACAGATTTCGAGTTACACTTGGAACCTTATATGAATTAGTAAAGACTCGAGAGTTACAACATATGCTGATATAGTTGCAAGAGTTGCAAATGGTGTTGAGAAATATCACGCATTCTCTCGAATATAAATTATTCATGGTCTAGATATATTGGCATGGGTCGGTCATTATATTGGTAAGACTGGTGCATAGTCTATATATGTAATATACATATGGTTTGTCTCAATAGACTGTGAGCTTAGCGGAAGTTCGTATAGAAATGCAGATATTCATTAGTTGAATGAGTATTAAACAAACTCATAAAAGATGACTAATAGATATTCTATAAAACTGTCAATAGTTGTCTTTTCGAGTTGAGTAGTTATTGTGGTCGTTTGACTTGAGACACCACGGTGGTCTTGTGAGTGATCCTCTACGCCTGATACCATGCATGTCAGAGACCTTTCATGGTCTGACCGCTGGATGTCTGTTAGGTATAGAGACCGATGCTCATGAAGGTCGGTGTGTGTTAAGATGAAGATTCGTCAGTCCATATGGTTGGATTATGTTTCCAGAAATTTTTCAGGGTATATTCCAGAAATCTTTTGGCCAAAAATACGTCGCAGAAATTGTTTCTTTGACATTATAAATAATATTGAAAAAAGTTTTGCATATATTATTTATTAATGGAATATATGGATAAAAAGTTTCACATATTGAGTAAATAAGATTTTGACAGTATAACTATAACCTTACTCAATATGAGACGGTAATGACGAAGGTATACATTAGCGTTTTAACCTCGACTTGTATAGTTCGACGTGTCGTGTTGTTTTGTCATGATTTGTAGGTGGACAGGCCTTCATGAAATATGTATACAAGTATATGAGATATATATGTATATATATACGTAACAACTGAATGTGTGCCTAGAGAGTTCCATTATATTGAGTTTGCTCGTTGAGCACTAGGGCAATCTTTCGTCAAATGTTGACAAAGTATTTTTTTGGTTTTTAAGATTAAATTGTTTAATCCGATAATTCATGAGATAAATTGAATTAATTAATTTTATATCAAGAGTTGATATAATTTTATTGTATAATAAATGTAAATTTGATTTACGTTAAATTAGTAATTATTTTGTGAATTAATTTAATTGTTAAATTAATATATAATATTAATTACTTAGATTATACAAATAAAGCTTTTAATTAGTTAAAGTAACTAAGGTAAAGCAAAATTGAATTATTTGGTTAAAGTAACTAAATGATTCATAAAGGTAACTTAGTTACTAAAGTTGGTGAGATTAATTTTAACATTGGTTAAGTTGCTTTTTGAATTATGTGGTGTAGGGAAAAGATTCATTTGAACCATGGTTTGATAATTGGATTGGTTTTTGTTTTTCATTACTTTTAATTTAATAAAACAAATTGGCTTCTTCAATTATTGCTTGCTCCACTGCCGTGAGAGAGAACAAAAAAATGCATTTTTTTAAGGAGAAAAAGCTCACTGCCGAGACTTGTAAGAAGGCAAGGGGCTGAGTTTTCTTTGTTTTTGTTCATCAAAATCAAGCCTAAATCTCACCAAAATTACCCATACAAATTATCAAGACCATGGAAATTAATCTTTAAGTGTTAAGGATTAATTGTGTTCTTGAAGTTCTTGATTTTTCCTAGGGTTTAAGAGTTGATTTTGGGGAAAATCTTGGTTGCCATTCTTAAGTGATCAAACCACATTTTGATCACCAAGACTTGTTCTTGAGGAGCTCAATTTGGTGGAGTTTGAAGGAGTTCAAAGCTTGAAGATTTGGAAAAGCTTGGAGGCAAAGATTCTAACAAATTGGCAAGGGTTAAAAGCTTGTTGGTAAAATTTAATTTGTAAATTTTATTGTTCATTTTATTGTTGATTTGTTGATGTTATTTGTTGAGAAAAATTATTGTTGATTTTTTGGATTAATTGGAAGCATGTATGTGAGGATTTGAATTTTTCAAGTGTTGGAAAATTATTGTGTATATTTAGATTAATTTTTAAGTGTTGAAAATTAATTTGTGTATGCTTGAATGATTTATCAAAAGTTGATAACTGTATTAAAGTGTGTTGAAAATTTTTAATTAGCTTATGGTAATTTTTTAATGCCTGGAAAATGTTTTTATTGTATATGAAAATTGTAAGTTGAATAAAAATTTACCCACTATTTTTGGATTGCCGATAATTAAGAAAAAAATTTATTCGCTCGGGATTTGATCCCGAGCGGGTTCCGCTGCGCTCGGTTTTGTCCGTTCCTCACTGAACAAGTGGTATCAGAGCGATACGTGCTTCTAATTATTCATGTTCCTTTACAATTTTTCTTAATGTAATAAAATGCTCATGCATATATTTAAGTGTTAATTCCATGCTTTAGGCATTTTTGGACTTGCATATATTTTATATATTTGTATGCATTTGACTTTGGAAAAATCTCTAAGCTAGATCATTAAGTGTCATTATTTTAGTTGAAAATATGACATGGTCCGCTTGTCTATACGGTGTTAGTGAAACCATTGTGATTATTCCCAATATTGCTAAAGCATGAGGGATTGGTTTTAATGTTTTGTACTATTCCGGTTAAGCATGATATGAGTCGAATTTAAGAGAAAGTATTATCCAATATTGCTAAAGCGTGAGGTTAATATTAGTTTCTTACTTTCGGCAATAGACAAGTTGATCTAATATTGAACTATCCAATATTGCTAAAGTGTGATGATGAGATTCGATTTAGGAACTAAGAGTTGCATGAGATTTAATTGACAATAATTGTCTACCTTCTTGAATTTACAATGGTCAATATTGCTAAAGCGTGAAACTTGCGTAAATGTCAAGAAGGATCTACTTTGAATTGTGAGATTTAAGAGTTAAATTTCCGTATTCTTGTTTGTAGAGATTATAAAGAATATGTAAAACAATGCGAGGGCACTTTATAGAAAAAAGTAAATCCATATTCTATTTAGTTTTTTATCATGATATTTAAATATTAATTTATGTTTCATTTTATCCTTGTATAGACAGAATGTCTGTGTTGAAGCCGCTTTCACGTATACTTGATACGCATAAGCTCCATGGTGCTGTTAACCATAGTGTTTGGCTTATGAATCTCCGTATTCTTTGCCAAGTGGAGCAACTTGAATATGTTCTAGATCGTCCAATGCCCGCAAGGGTTTCAGATGATGCTTTAGATGAAGAACGTGAGACGTTCAACAGATGGAAGGATGATGATCGGAAAGTCCGGTCATACATCTTGGGATCTATGGTACCAGAACTACAGGGGAAATACATGCCGATGCTTGATTTCGGATCCATCTTGTTGCATTTGAATGAACTATTCAGTGATCGACCTCAGGTAGAGGTGTATAGGGTGGCTATCGAGCTTTTTCAGACTTTCCTCCCGGAGGGAAAACCTGTTAGCCCACATGTGATGAAGCTAATAGATTGTATCGAATAGCTCGAAAGGATGGATATTCCTATTGACAATCACCTCGGGAATAGTGTGATTCTCGCGTCTCTTCATAAGTCTTTCAAGGACTTTATTGTTAACTTTAACATGCATAAGATGTTTCCCACATATTCTGAGTTGCACAATATGTTGCTGACAGCTCAAGATGACATGAATAAGAATAGTTCTGCATTCATGATCACTGGTGCTTCTTCTTCTGGACCTTCTCAGGCTTCTTAAAAGTCGGCTGGGAAGAAACAGAAAAAGAAGAAGAAAGTTAAAGGTAAAGGTCCAAAGGTTGCTTCCGCAAGGGTTTCTAAACCGAAGGTGAATACAGATGTTGCAAAAGGAAAATGTTTCCATTGCGACATGATTAGACACTGGAAAGGCAACTGTCTAAAATATTTAGCTTCTTTAAAGATAGCTCCCTCAGGTATTTGATTTCCTATTATTGACATTACACTTGCTTTTGATTCTAGTTCAACCTTGGGTGTTAGACACTGCTTGTCCTTCTCATATCTGTAATTCGTTATAGGATCTGAGGGTAACTAGAAGACTGAAGCCAGGAGAGATCCAGCTGCGAGTAGGGAATGTAGATTCTCTACAAGTTGAAGCAGTAGGAATTTTGTTTTTGAAACTCTCTGATGAATGTAATATAACACTTAATAACTGTTATTTTGTGCCGACTATGATATGACAATCATCTAACTTCATGTACTTGACAGCGAAGGTTTTCATATAAATATTAAAGATGGTATTTTGAATTTATATGATAATATGAATGTTTTGCTTGTTTCATGTCCCATGGTTGATGGTCATTACATTCTAACAAAAAGTCGTGATGTCTTTAATATAGAGAAATCTAAAAGGAAAAGATTGGAAGAAATAAATAACACAGAACTTTGGCATATGAGATTAGGTCATATAGGCATAAAACGCCTAACCAAACTAGTTAAGGATGGTGTGATATCGGATCTAACCATAGAACCTTTACCAATTTGTGAATATTGTATTCAAGGTAAAATGATCAAATCCTCATTTAGTGGTGTTGGACACCGTGCTAATGATTTATTGGAACTTGTGCATTCCGATGTATGTGGTCCTATAAATCATGCTGCCATGGGTGGGTTTCAATACTTTGTAACTTTTATCGATGATTTGTCATGATATGGTTATGTGTTTCTTATAAAACACATATCGGAAGCTTTTGAAAAGTTCAAAGAATACCGATTTGAAGTAGAGAAACAAACCGAAAAACTCTTGAAATGCCTTCGATCAGATCGGGGCGGTGAGTACATGAGCAGTGAGTTCGTGAGTTATTTAAAAGAGAATGGGATTCTCACTCAGTATGCTCCTTCAGGCACTCCTCAACACAATGGTGTTTCAGAGAGGAGGAATCAAACTTTATTAGATATGGTTCGATCGATGATGAGTTTTACTGATCTACCAATATACTTGTGGGGCCATGCTCTAGACACTGCCGCTCATCTTTTGAACAAAGTTCCATCGAAAGCCGTTCCGATGACTCCGTATGAGTTATTGACTGGAAGGAAACCGAGTCTTAAGTATGTTAAGATTTAGGGTTGTCCTGCCTATGTAAGAGTTGCACAGCGGGATAAACTTGCACCTAGAGGGTACAAGTGTCGATTCATTGGATATCCTAAAAATTACAAGCTATGAAATCTGAGATTGCCTCAATGCATGATAATCAAGTCTGGGACTTGCATCCACTTCCCGATGGAATTGTTCCTATCGGTTGTAAATGGGTTTACAAGAGGAAGCGGGGGCCCGATAGAAAAGTTGAAACCTTTAAGGCCCGACTAGTAGCAAAAGGATATACTCAGAAATCAGGTATTGATTATGAGGAAACCTTTTCTCCTGTAGCCATGCTTAAGTCAATCATGATTTTATTAGCTATTGCCGCACACTATGATTATGAAATTTGGCAGATGGATGTGAAAACGGCTTTTCTGAATGGAAATCTTGAGGAAGATATCCATATGGAACAACCCGAGGGATTCGCATTCTCCAAAGATCCTAATCTGGTATGTAAGCTTAAAAGGTCTATTTATGGACTTAAACAAGCTTCCCGTAGTTGGAATCTTCATTTTGACGATGTGATCAGATCATATGGTTTCATTAAAAGCGAAGAGGAATCATGTGTCTTTAAAAAGGTTAGTGGGAGCATGGTAGTCTTCTTAGTGCTTTATGTTGATGATATACTTATTATTAGAAACGATATAGGTATGTTACAATCTGTCAAAGCCTATCTCAGTAAGAATTTCTCCATGAAGGATTTGTGAGAAGCCTCTTTTATACTAGGTATAAAACTTTATAGAGATAGAGCAAGAAGGCTGATAGGACTCTCTCAGTCCAAGTACATTGATTTGATCTTAGAAATGTACAACTTCATTGACTGTAAGACAGTCAGTGTGCCTTTCAAACATGGTATTCATCTGTCTAAGAAAATGTGTCCTAAGACAGATGATGAAAGGGCTAAAATGCTTAGCCCGCCTTATGCTTCCGTTGTTGGTAGCATAACGTATGCCATGTTATGTACTAGACCTGATATCAGCATGGCTATAAGTGTTACAAGTCGTTATCAGTCTCATCCGGGTCAAGACCATTTAATGGCTGTGAAATATATTATGAAATACCTTAAGGGTACAAAGGATAAGTTTCTCATTTATGGAGAAAATGACTTACAATTGAGAGGTTACACGGATTCAAATTTTCAATCTGATCCAGATGATAGAAAGTCTACATCTAGGTTTGTGTTTTCTCTCAATGGCGGTGCCATTAGTTAGAAAAGCACCAAACAGGGTTCGACTGCTGATTCCACCACCGAGGCAGAATGCATTGCTGCTTTTGAAGATGCAAAGGAAGCTGTCTGGATCAAAAAGTTTGTTGCGGAGCTTGGAGTAGTCTCATCTATAATAGATCCTATTCCGTTATTCTGTGACAACAATGGTGCGATAGCTCAAGCCAATGAACCTCGCGCACATCAGAAATCTAAGCATGTGAAACGAAAGTATCACATAATTAGAGAAATTTTGGCTAGAGGTGATATTGTAGTTTGTAAAGTACAAACTGAAAAAAATGTAGCGGATCCACTGACTAAAGCCTTAACTCCCAAGGTGTTTGAGAAACACGTGGAGTCCATGGGTATTAGATACCATCGTGAATGGCACTAGATCAAGTAGGAGTGTTGGAAATGGTGATCGAGCACCATTCACTTTTTGTATGAATATTTGATATTTATGCAATATAATATTTATTTTATCATGGTTATTTATTTATTTATATGGTAAAACTCTTACTTTTATTTATATATTGTAAATCTAAGAGTTAGATTACTCTAAGAGTTAGAGATTTCGAGTTACACTCGGAACCTTATATGAATTTAGTAAGGACCCGAGAGTTACAACATATGGTGATATAGTTGCAAGAGTTACAAATGGTGTTGAGAAATATCACGCATTCTCTCGAATATAAATTATTTCTGGTCTAGATATATTGGCATGGGTCGGTCATTATATTGGTAAGACTAGTGCATTGTTTATATATGTAATGGACATATTGTTTGTCTCAACAGACTGTGAGCTTAGCGGAAGTTCGTATAGAAATGCATATATTCATTAGTTGAATGAGTATTGAACAAACTCATAAAAGATTACTAATAGATATTCCATAAAACTGTCAATAGTTGTCTTTTCGAGTTGAGTAGTTATTGTGGTCCTTTGACTTGAGACACCACGGTGGTCTTGAGAGTGATCCTCTATGCCTGATACTATGCATGTCAGAGACCTTTCATAGTCTGACCGTTGTATGTCTGTTAGGTATAGACCGATGCTCACGAAGGTTGGTGTGTGTTAAGATGAGGATTCGTTAGTCCATATGGTTGGATTATATTTCAGAAATCTTTAGGCCAAAAGTACGTCGAAGAAATTGTTTCTTTGACATTATAAATAATATTGAAAAAAGTTTTGCATATATTATTTATTATTAAAAAAAGGATGAAAAGTTTCACATATTGAGTAAATTAGGTTTTGACAGTATAATTATAACCTTTCTCAATAGGAGACGGTAATGACGAAAGGATTATACATTAGCGTTTTAACCTCGACTTGTATGGTTCGACGTGTCGTGTTGTTTTGTCATGATTTGTAGGTGGACAGGCCTTCATGAAATATATATACAAGTATATGAGATATATATGTATATATATACGTAATAACCGAACGTGTGCCTAGAGAGTTCCATTATATTGAGTTTACTTTGAGCACTAGGGCAACCTTTCGTCAATGTTGACAAAGTATTTTTTAGGTTTTTAAGATTAAATTGTTTAATCCGATAATTCATGAGATAATTGAATTAATTAATTTTATATCTAGAGTTGATATAATTTTATTGTATAATAGATGTAAATTTGATTTACGTTAATTAGTAATTATTTTGTGAATTAATTTAATTGTTAAATTATATATATATTAATTACTTAGATTATACAAATAAAGCTTTTAATTAGTTAAAGTAACTAAGGTAAAGCAAAATTGAATTATTTAGTTAAAGTAACTAAATGATTCATAAATGTAACTTAGTTACTAAAGTTGGTGAGATTAATTTTAACCTTGGTTAAGTTCCTTTTTGAATTATGTGGTGTAGGGAAAAGATTCCATTGAACCATGGTTTGATAATTGGATTGGTTTTTTTTTTTTCATTACTTTTAATTTAATAAAACAAATTGGCTTCTTCAATTATTGCTTGCTCCACTGCCGTGAGAGAGAACAAACAAAAAACAAAAGGCATTTTTTTTAAGAAGAAAAAGCTCACAGCCGAGACCTGTAAGAAGGCAAGGGGCTGAGTTTTCTTTATTTTTGTTCATCAAAATCAAGCCTAAATCTCACCAAAATTACCCATACAAATTATCAAGACCATGGAAATTAATCTTTAAGTGTTAAGGATTAATTGTGTTCTTGAAGTTCTTGATTTTTCCTAGGGTTCAAGAGTTGATTTTGGGGAAAATCTTGGTTTTCATTCTTGATTGATCAAACCACCTTTTGATCACCAAGACTTGTTCTTGAAGAGCTCAATTTGGTGGAGTTTGATGGAGTTCAAAGCTTGAAGATTTGGAAAAGCTTGGAGGCAAAGATTCAACAAATTGGCAAGGGTTAAAATCTTGTTGGTAAAATTAATTTGTAAATTTTATTGTTCATTTTATTGTTGATTTGTTGATGTTATTTGTTGAGAAAATTTGTTGTGGATTTGTTGGATTAATTGGAAGCATGTATATGAGGATTTGAATTTTTCAAGTGTTGGAAAATTGTTGTGTATACTTAGATTAATTTTGAAGTGTTGAAAATTATTTGTGTATGCTTGAGTGATTTATCAAAAGTTGATAAATGTATTAAAGTGTGTTGAAAATTTTTAATTAGCTTATGGTAATTTTTTAATACATGGAAAATATTTTTAATGTATTTGAAAATTGTAAGTTAGAAATTTTGCCCACTATTTTGGATAACGATAATTAAAAATAAAATTTTTATTCGCTCGGGATTTGATCCCGAGCGGTTCCGCTGCGCTCGGTTTTGTCTGTTCCTCATCAATAGCTAGTGCCCTGATAAGTGCACGAAAGTGTACTTAGAACACTGCTAACTCAGTTTTATTATCATATGTTTTAATCTTAATTAGAGTCATTTTGTGCTTTGTTGATAGGAAGCAATGGATCAAGGAGAATGGTGCAATTGAACATGTTTCAGAGCCTAACAGACGTATTGGACGCACGCGTGAGCATCAGCCGCGCACTGAATTTAAAAAGGCTATAACTTTTGATCTAGAAAGAGTTACGAGACCCATAATATATCGATGTACAAGTACTCAAGGAGATCTAGTAAATTGTAGTCACTGCAAAGCCGTTGGCACGTCATGACGCACGGCGCGATGCGAAACCGCAATGCTAGGATGCTGTTTGTGTAATTTTTAATGTAATTTAGGGCTCCATGACTTTTCTATATAAATCCAACTTCGTCGTAAACCCTAGAAGAGGAGAAATTCAGAGAGAAACAGAGGAGAAAACACAAAAAAAAAAAGCCAAAAACACAATTTATAGAGAGGAAGAACGAAGAACTTCAAGGAAATCATGACGTCTCTCCAATCTATTCAGGCTGCATCTCTTTCTTCCATGGAGAACTAATCTCCTAGGCAAAGTTAATGATGAACTCTTGTATTTTAATTTCTATATTTATGTTTTTGATTTCTTATGAACCTTTTAATGTATAATATAATTGATGGTTGTTATTTTCTATTATCTTTCGATTCTTGAATCCAGAAATTATGTTTTGTCAAACTCCCATATAGATTCAGTCATGCTTCTTCTATGTGTGATTTGCGAACTTAGTTGTGACTAGTAAGAGTCATTTTATGTGTTGGTCTTCTGTTTCAGTATTTCCTGAGGGTATATTATCGACGTTAGATAACTCGTAACGATGACTTTTGTGTGCTGTTAACATAGAGAAAATAGCCATTGATTAACTTAGAATTTAATATGAGTAGAATTGAATATTTTCCGATTGTTGGTTTGGGATGTGAAACCTTCAATTGAGTAATAACAGGAATCAATAACTGAATATGGGAGTTGATACAAGAGGGATTCTCGATGCTTGGCCATATTTCTCTACTGATAAAATCCTGCAAACTTTTCTATAGTTTTTACTTTAATTATCAATTCATTCATTTTCTTTATTTAAGCTACTGTTAACATTTTTGTTTTGAGTAATTAGTTCTTGTAACCATCTCTCTGAGGAATTGACACCCACTATATTGCGATAACCGCAAGTTATTTTTGGCTTAATCAAAATTTGGCGATGTGCCGGGGAGACGGTTTACAAGTAAAATGAGCAGGTTTGCTTGGTCAACAACAAAGCGGTAACTTCGTTCCATATCTTTCTTATTTTATTTTATTTTATTTTATTTATTTTACTTATTTTAATTTATTATTTTAATTATTCTTATTATCTAGTTATTTTAATTTTTAGTTTTTGTTTAGATTTTATTTTTAATTAATTCTTTTTAATTTTTGTTTATATTCTTTAATTTTTGTGCTTATTTATTTTATTTCAAGTTTAGTTTTTAGTTTAGATTTTTACTGCTTATTTTATTTGATTTGATTTTTGTTTTGTTTCTCGTATTACTTGAGTTTAATAGCATGCCTAGACGTAGAGATAGATTTGGTAGATTTGTTAGGGCTGAAGAATGAGACTCGGACTCTGAATACATATTTGAAAATCCTTTTTACACACCATACGCGTTAGCGCACATAATATGAGTGAACACGAGAGACCACCCAGGAGGACTCTTGAAGAGTACCTCCACCTCACTCGCACAGCTACACCATCATGCATAATGTTTCCCCCTAATGCACCATATATAGACTTTAGGCCTGGAATGATACAGTATCTTCCAACTTTTCATGGTTTAGAGAGCGAAAATCTTTATGTGCACATTAGGGAGTTTGAAGAGGTAGTAGCAACCTTCCATCACCGGCTTGGAACCACTGACACAATTAGATAAGTTCTTCCCTTAAGGATAGAGCTAAAGGCTTGTTGTATTCTTTAAGACCGCGATCAATAGGATCATGGGGCGAGATGACCCAGGCATTTTTTGACAAATACTTCCCACATCATAAGACTAATGCCTTGAAAAGACAAATCTCCACCTTCTCCCAGAGAGACAGTGAGACTCTTTATCAAACGTGGGAGAGGTATATGAGTTGTTAGCTAGTTGCCCTCACCATGGATATGAGAGTTGGCGTTTAGTAAGTTATTTATATAATAGACTGACCCCTAGGGAGCGCCAATTCGTTGAGACGCAATGGTGAGTTCATCCGAAAGGACCGTGATGAGGCGTTCGAGTACTTAGATGACCTAGCGAAGAAATCTCATACATGGATGGGACCAAATGCCTTGGATAACACTGATAAGACACACAATTCTTCTAACAAAAGCCTACACCACTTTAGGGAAGAGGATAGTCTTAAGGCACATGTTGAGCTATTAACTAGACAGAAAGGAGCCTTACAAGCCAGAGATAGCAAGACCATACATTCAGTCACCCACCTAGAACCCCAAGAGTGTCCGGTATATGGTGAGATGAGAGAGATATATGAAGAACAATGCCATACATTAGAGAAGTATCAAAAGCCTTACACACCCTACTCAGACACCTATAATCCTAGTTAGAGGAACCATCCCAACCTTTGTTGGAAGCATGAGTCTCATCAGCCGAGTCAAACATCACCACCTAGAGATTATAATACTCATCAGTATCATGCACCTACCGTTCCTATGAATTCTTTAGAGGATATTATGCAAGTGATGAGTGGTATTTCTATCACTATTTCCCACTCATTTAACTTAAAATTTTGTATAGTTTCTTGAGTTTTGTGAATATTTTGATGTGTTTTGTGTTATTTTGTAGATAAATAAAGTTTCAGGACATTC
Organism: Zanthoxylum bungeanum; assembly: GCA_019454045.1. Classification (NCBI taxonomy): domain Eukaryota; kingdom Viridiplantae; phylum Streptophyta; class Magnoliopsida; order Sapindales; family Rutaceae; genus Zanthoxylum; species Zanthoxylum bungeanum. The sequence goes on from SKCR01034884.1 coordinate 16,732, forward strand.
TGGAGGTGTTTTGGGGCAAATTGGACAAATTGGACAAAAAGGGCAAAATCGTCATTTCAGCGTCGCGCCGCCCAGACCTCAGCGTCGCGACGCCCAGCGTGCGCCGAATCTGCTAACATGCGCCGGGTCCACAAAATCAGAATCTGAGAAAAGTTGACTTTGCTAACGTGCGCCGTGCCACGTGTCACCATCACAACGGAGATGCTAAAATGCGCCGTGCCACGTGTCGAAATCTCATTGCTTGGACGGCCACCGCCCCACGTGTCATCCTACGTGTCGCCACATCATCGTCCAAATCAGCAGCCACGTCAGCAAGTCAACCGATTCAACATGCCACGTCACCATCAGCCAATCACAGCGCGACACGTGGCAACCTCTCATTCGTCTGACGGCCACCGCCCCACGTGTTCCACGTCGCCTTCCACATCATCAAAGAGTGACGTAAGCATGACGTCATGAACAGTTGACATGTCACAGTGACGCAAGCAATGACGTCATGAACAGTGCCACGTCATCAGATAAGATTCTGAGCCGACCAACTAGCGCGTGACACGTGTCTTACTGTAGCCAGCGTCGCAACGCTAGTGCAATTTGGGCGGCGCGACGCTGGAGCCTTATCCGAGCCTATAAATAGAGATCGAATTTTCATAATTCAGTGTACCATTTTCTCTCACTTCTTAGTTCTAAATTGAGAGTTTCTCTCTCTAGTTCTTTAAATTCAAGTTTTGTAATTACTTTTTAATAGTAATAATAATTTACTTTCTTTATTTTACAGTTTA
>SKCR01034885.1:0-17558 GCA_019454045.1 Zanthoxylum bungeanum
CTTTTAATTAATTTCTTAAGGCATGGACATTTGGTAAATATGGGTCAAACCCAAATACCAAATCCCATTTAAGGAATCACCCTTATTTGCCAAGAAACCAATTTAGGCCCATTAGGCCCAATTAAAATTAAAGGTCCATTAAGTCATAATTGGACTTTATGGATATGGTTTTGGCCCAATTGGATCAACCAATTAGCCTAAACCAAACTTGGCCCCCAACCAAGCCCATTAAGCCAATTGCAACTTTACAAGCCCAATTCCAAATTTGGCCCAATTATTAACTTACAAAATTCCAAATTTCACAATTAATTAACTAAATTAACATTTCCAAAATACTAATTCACTCAATTAATTATGCTCATTATCATCCATATGTCCAACACATTTGAATCAAAAAATCACATCATTTCACATGCTTTAAGTCTCGGCATTTTAGGGGTTTTTATGTCCGATTCGGTTTCAATCCAATTAAATCCACAATCAACATTACCCAATTTTTTTCAACTCATCCAATGATCAAAACACAAAAAAATACCATGACTTAGGGCAAACATTCATATTCGGCCAAGCCTAAATTTTGGGCAAAAATTGATCCAATCAAATTTTCATGAAATTGATCATATACAACTTCAATACAACATCATTCAAGCATACTCAATCAATTAATTTTATCAAATTATGCTCAAATTGATTTTACCCAAATTTTACCCTAACCAAGTTTCCATGCTCAAAATGGCTCAAGATACCATTGTTGGGTTTCTATAAAGTCCTAAGGATCAAATCAAGCAAGAAATATATATGTGAATGCTCGTAAAATCATGGCGGAATCATACTTACAACGATCGGCTTTGCGATGCGAGGAACGACAAGCCCTTGCTCCATGAAGCTCCCAGCCAAGGTCCTCTTTGTGCTCCTTGAGAATTCGGTCACCACCATGGAAGGATCTCCAAGCTCCAAGCTTTGTGTGGTGAATCCATGCTCATAAGTTAGTTCCCTATCACCTTAGGACGACTCTTCATGTTCTAGCATTGGCAAGATTTGCAACAAATCTTCCAATTCACTTATTGTTATTCACGGTTTTATTGAAGAAAATGAGAGAGGAAAAATGTTTGGCCCTTGGCCGAAACATGTGGAAGAGGGAGAGAGAGTGATGTCATGTTTTGGTTTCAAAAACCTAATGAAAAACATATACCAAAATTAGTCAAAAGCTTTTCTAAAAAGCTAAGGTAATTTTGGAGGCAAAATTGCCATAAATGCAATCCAACAACTCACATCACTCTGTTGGTTTCTATAATATGTCCCAAGGAAAGATTAAGCATTCATGAAATACTATAAATGAATATATATAAAAGACTTGAAGCATGGCGGAATCATACTTACAAAGCATGTGATGAAGAAGATGACAAATATGGTGGAAGCTCCAAGTGTTGGAAGATTCGGCCAAGAGGAGGAAGAAGACTTGAAGCTCCAAGCTTTTGTATTCCAAGCTCTTTGATGGTTTCCCTATCACCTCTTTTGATCCCTTGCTTGTGCTAGCAAAATTGGAGAAATAGAAGATCAAATCTTCCTTGCCCTTGTCAATGGAGTTCTCGGCAATTGAGAGAGAAGAGAGATTTTGTGTAAAGTCTTAATTGATCTTTGTTTTACCAAAAATCAATTTATATTTATGTTATAATTTATTAAATAAATAATAAATCTATGACATAAACCATGCAATGGCTTAGAGTGTCAAACACTCAAACTCCATGCAAAGCCTTTGAGTGTAATGCACACTATCACCATGCAATGCCTTAGAGTGTTTTGTACACTATTAACATGCAATGCCTTATCAATAAAATAATGCATATAATGACAAGTGTCATGTGGGCCCCACACGTTCCCAAATGAAAGTGGGCCCACGTCCACTCACGCGTTCGGGTTCGATATTTCCGAAATACCGAACTTGCGTCGCGACGTTAATTAAATCGGATTTAAATAAATAATCGCTCCTAGCGAAATTATTATTTACGTCGCTTACGAATTAATTCTAAATTAACTCGTATGCCCGAATTAAAATCTAATTTTAATTTCGCGTCGAAATCGAATTTCGATTATTATATCGAATACAATAATTTTATCGATTAATTCCAAATTAATCGTTCTCTCTCTAAATTAGGCACTTTATCCAAGATAAAGTTTCTCCGCAATTAATCCAAGATTAATTAAGTCCGAATCAAATATCATAGGTGAATCTTCAGGAAGCGACCCAAGAGATCTCCGGATATTTTGGCAGTAAATACGGTCGTCGGATAATCCGAACACGTACGTACCTCGTACTACGTCTTTACCGATTTACAAGACAAGGTTGGCTTCTAGCAAAGCGCCATGCCTACCCAATTCTCCAGAAATACTTATAGGAATATAAGATCTGTATCAGGCGTAGTATACCGTAGTATTCCGTACATCGATCCAGTATCGGATGATCACATGCTAGGCCTGGGGCTGGAGATGTGTCTGCCCCGTACGAAACATATATCGGACATCAAGCAACTAGTCTCTTTAAATCGGACAATCCTGACCTTGTCATATTGTCCCGACGGTTGCAACCTTTTATAGAGTACTAGTTCTGTGTCCTGCGTGATCATCACCTCCATATGTCTGAAGCGATACTTCCATCTTGACATCACATCCAGTACACTACGATTCTCGATAAACCCAGAAGAGGTGTACACAGAACCGGTTAAGGTCCCCAACCACCAAAACTAAAGTTTACCGATTGTCGCAAGTACTAGCGATGTAAGTCTCAGGTTAAGACCATATACACCTACCCTGATGCGGCCTCCCATAGACACGTAGACATACTACCAATGGGATTCCGCGGGGTCTATCCAGAGCGAAGCTGTTTTCCGTACCATCGGTAAAACACAACCTCCTATCGCACTTGCATAAGTATCCAATACTTAAATATATGAGAACTATGCCGTTGTGCCCTCACAACGTGCACAAGCGCAATACTAGTCTATTCCGCATTATCGATGTCCAGTCTCGATAATACTACGACTAGGGATATTTAATGATTAAACCTTTGGGGACTGATACTGTCTCATATCATTCTCAGTCCAGGTACTAATCATATGGACTTTCGCCATTTATAAGTCAAAGTAAATAATATTACAAAACGGCAAAAGGCAATTTCATTATCACATAGTTAATTTTGTACAATAATACAATATCATTTACAAACAGTGACGCTATGGGACATAATGTCTAACAATCTCCCACTTGGCCTATAGCCAGTCACTCAAGCATCTAATACCCGAACTATGTATGTGTCGTTCAAAAACTTGCTGTAGAACAGCTTCGTCAGCGGATCTGCAATGTTGTCATCTGATGTGACCTTCTCGACTTTTACATCGCCACGATGTATAATCTCCCGAATCAGATGATAACGTCGAAGAACATGCTTGGACCGTTGATGAGACCTTGGTTCCTTAGCCTGTGCTATAGCCCCGTTATTGTCACAATACAATGGAACGGGCTCAGCTGCTAACGGAACTACTCCTAATCCGATTAGGAACTTTCGGATCCAAACTGCCTCCTTTGCTGCTTCAGATGCAGCGATGTACTCCGCTTCTGTTGTTGAATCGGCAACAGTATCTTGCTTGGAAGATTTCCAGCTCACTGCTCCGTTATTCAAGCAAAAAATGTACCCGGATTGCGACTTGTAGTCATCCTTGTCGGTTTGGAAACTTGCATCGGTATACCCAGATACCGCAAGTTCTCCACCTCCATAAATTAAGAAAGCATCCTTAGTTCGTTTAAGATACTTAAGGATATTCTTAACTGCTATCCAGTGACCTTCACCTGGATCGGCCTGATAGCGACTGCACATGCTCAAAGCATATGAGACATCAGGTCGTGTACATATCATGGCATACATGATCGATCCGACTGCCGAGGCGAACGGTATCCGACTCATGTGGTCTCTCTCTTCCTGAGTCTTAGGCACATGTCCTTAGACAGAGAGGTACCACGTACCATTGGAACCAATCCCCTCTTGGATTGTTCCATGTTGAATCTCTTCAACACTTTATCAATGTATGTACTCTGGGAGAGTCCAAGCAGCTTTCTAGATCTATCCCTGTAGATCTTTATTCCAAGAATAAAGGCTGCTTCTCCCAGATCTTTCATGGAGAATTTTAATGAAAGCCAAGCTTTCACCGACGTTAGCATGGGAATGTCATTGCCTATAAGCAATACGTCGTCGACATAAAGGACAATAAAAGTAAGTGCTCTCCCACTAACCTTCTTGTATACACAAGGGTCATCTGCGTTTTGCACGAAATCATATTCCTTTATGATCTCATCAAAACGCTGATTCTCCATGACCGTGATGCTTGCTTCAATCCATAAATGGATCGATTTAACTTGCAAACCTTGTTTGCAAGTCTAGGTACGATAAAACCGTCAGGCTGTTGCATATAAACATCCTCCAAAAGGTTTCCGTTAAGGAAAGCGGTTTTAACGTCCATTTGCCATATCTCGAAGTCGAAATATGCAGCTATTGCAAGCATTATCCGAATGGATTTAATCATGGCAACGGGTGAGAAGGTTTCGTCATAATCAATACCATATTGTTGACGATACCCCTTCGCTACAAGCCTAGCCTTGTACGTTTGTACGTTGCCATCCATGTCGGTCTTCTTCTTGAAGATCCATCTGCATCCAATAGGCTTTACGCCTTCTGGTGCATCAACCAGTGTCCAAACTTGGTTGGCGTACATGGAATCCATCTCGGACTTCATGGCTTCTTGCCATAAAGCGGAATCGATATTTTGTATCGCTTCCTCATACGTAGCCGGCTCATTATCCTCAATAAGATTAATATCTATATGAGGTGAGATCAGGAACCCATACCTCTCAGGTACTGTTCTGACTCTCTCCGACCTACGTGGTCCTTGTGTATGTGAAGTTTGTGGTACAGACTCATCCCGGATGGTCTGTTCTTGTTCCGTCGTTGATTCATTGCCAGGAACAGTATCACTACGATCTTCATCGAGTTCTACTTTCCTCCCACTTACCACTGCATTTAGGAATTCCTTCTCAAGGAAAACCGCATGTAGAGCAACAAATACTTTGTTCTCTTGTGGGTAATAGAAGTAATATAATATCCTTGGTTTCCCTAGGATATCAACGAAAAGGCATTTATCAGATTTGGGTTCAAGTTTGGTGCCTTCCAAACGTTTAACATATGCCCAGCATCCCCAAATCTTTAGGAAAGAGAAACCTGGTTTCCTTCCTGTCCATATCTCATATGGGGTCTGTTCAACAGACTTCGACGGTACCTTATTCAAAATAAGTATAGCACTGTTTAATGCGTATCCCCAGAAGGATATTGGTAGCTCAGTGCGACTCATCATTGACCTCACCATGTCCAACAAGGTGCGGTTTCTCCGTTCGGACACACCGTTTAATTGTGGTGTTCCAGGAGGAGTCCACTGTGAAAGAATACCATATTCTTTCAAGTAATCTTGAAACTCATAACTTAAGTATTCGCCACCACGGTCTGACCGTAATGTCTTGATACTCATCCCTGTTTGTTTCTCCACTTCGTGTCGAAACTCTTTGAATTTCTCAAAAGTTTCCGACTTGTGTCTCATAAGATACACATAACCGTAACGAGATGCATCATCTGTAAAGGTTACGAAGTAGTGAAATCCACCTCTAGCCTGGCTAGACATGGGCCCGCATACATCAGTATGAACGAGAGCTAACAGTTCTGTGGCACGTTCACCTTTACCGCTAAAAGGTGATTTAGGCATTTTGCCTAAAAGACAAGATTCGCAGACGTCATATGAATTGGGATCAAATTCGTCCAAGTACCCACTCTTTGAAAGTGTGGATATGCGAGTCTTGTTGATGTGTCCTAGACGACAATGCCACATATAAGCTTCATCTTTTAGATTACTCCTTTTGAGCCTTTTGTTTGTCATTTTAGGAGATTCATTTATATTCAAAATATAAAGACCGTTATTTGCAACAGCTGTGCAAATTTCTGTATCATTTTTATATAAATAACACCCTGTGTTCCTGAATACAAAAGTGTAACCCTGCTGGGTTAACAAGGATACAGATATAATGTTCCTAGTTAAACTAGGCACAAAATAACAGTTCAAAAGTTTAAGTTCATGCCCTGAGGGCAGTACTAAAACAAAAGTCCCTACGGCCAAAACAGCAACTGGTGTTCCGTTTCCGACCCGTAGATCCATCTCCCCTGATGCCAGCACCCTGCTATCATGCAGATCCTGCACATCAGTACAAATATGAGCACCACAACCAGAATCAAAAATCCAATTTTTAAAACTAGAAGTATTCATATTTATCTCAATAACAAACATACCAGAGGCAATGGCCTTGCCAGCCTTGATATCCTCCCTCTGCACAATGCTCATTCGGCAGTCACGACGTTAATTAAATCGGATTTAAATAAATAATCGCTCCTAGCGAAATTATTATTTACGTCGCTTACGAATTAATTCTAAATTAACTCGTATGCCCGAATTAAAATCTAATTTTAATTTCGCGTCGAAATCGAATTTCGATTATTATATCGAATACAATAATTTTATCGATTAATTCCAAATTAATCGTTCTCTCTCTAAATTAGGCACTTTATCCAAGATAAAGTTTCTCCGCAATTAATCCAAGATTAATTAAGTCCGAATCAAATATCATAGGTGAATCTTCAGGAAGTGACCCAAGAGATCTCCGGATATTTTGGCAGTAAATACGGTCGTCGGATAATCCGAACACGTACGTACCTCGTACTACGTCTTTACCGATTTACAAGACAAGGTTGGCTTCTAGCAAAGCGCCATGCCTACCCAATTCTCCAGAAATATTCTTATAGGAATAAGATCTGTATCAGGCGTAGTATACCGTAGTATTCCGTACATCGATCCAGTATCGGATGATCACACATGCTAGGCCTGGGGCTGGAGATGTGTCTGCCCCGTACGAAACATATATCGGACATCAAGCAACTAGTCTCTTTAAATCGGACAATCCTGACCTTGTCATATTGTCCCGACGGTTGCAACCTTTTATAGAGTACTAGTTCTGTGTCCTGCGTGATCATCACCTCCATATGTCTGAAGCGATACTTCCATCTTGACATCACATCCAGTACACAACGATTCTCGATAAACCCAGAAGAGGTGTACACAGAACCGGTTAAGGTCCCCAACCACCAAAACTAAAGTTTACCGATTGTCGCAAGTACTAGCGATGTAAGTCTCAGGTTAAGACCATATACACCTACCCTGATGCGGCCTCCCATAGACACGTAGACATACTACCAATGGGATTCCGCGGGATCTATCCAGAGTGAAGCTGTTTTCCATACCATCGGTAAAACACAACCTCCTATCGCACTTGCATAAGTATCCAATACTTAAATATATGAGAACTATGCCGTTGTGCCCTCACAACGTGCACAAGCGCAATACTAGTCTATTCCGCATTATCGATGTCCAGTCTCGATAATACTACGACTAGGGATATTTAATGATTAAACCTTTGGGGACTGATACTGTCTCATATCATTCTCAGTCCAGGTACTAATCATATGGACTTTCGCCATTTATAAGTCAAAGTAAATAATATTACAAAACGGCAAAAGGCAATTTCATTATCACATAGTTAATTTTGTACAATAATACAATATCATTTACAAACAGTGACGCTATGGGACATAATGTCTAACACACTCATGAATAGTGACTGGTTGTCAATCACTCAAAGTGACAAGACATCCATCACTTGAATGATGTGCAATGTGATTTGATGTGTGAAGTGACATGTGGGCCGCACTTGAATTCGAAATGCGAGTGCGCCCGCAAATATTAGCGGGCTCAGGTTCGCTAATTCCGAATTAACGAATTTTCCATTGCGACGTAATTAAATCAAATTTAATTAAATAATAATGCCTAGCAAAATTAATATTCACGTCGCTAACGAATTAATTCTAAATTAACTCGTTCGCCCTAATTAAAATATAATTTTAATTTCGCGTCGAAATCCAATTTCGTATAATATATCGAATATATTATTTTATCGATTAATTCCAAATTAATCGTTCTCTCTATTTAAATAATATTTTATCCCAGATAAAATATCTCCGTAATTAATACCAGATTAATTTTCTCTCTCTTATCTAATTAATCCCAGATTAATAAAGTGTGAGTCATACGTCATCGGTGAATCTTCTGGAAGCGACCCATGAGATCCCCAGATATGTTGGCAATAAATCCAGTCGTCGGACTATCCGAACACGTACGTACCTAGTACTACATTTTTACCGATTTACAAGACATGGTTGGCTTCTAGCAAAGCACCGTGCCTACCCAATTCTCCCGAAATATTCTTACTAGAATATGTGATCTATATCAGGCGTAGTATACGTAGTATTGAGTATTTCGATCTAGCATCAGATGTCACGTGCAAGGCCTGGGCTGGAATCGTGTCTGCCTTGTACGAAGCACATATCGGATCTCTGGTAACTAGTCTCTATAATCGGATAAACATGACCTAGTCATAATATACCGATAGCTGCGGCATATAAGAGCACCAGTTCCGTATCCTACGTGATCATCATCTCCACTATGACTGGAGTGATACTTCCGTCTCGACATCACACCCAATACACTACGATTCTCAATATACTCAGAAGAGGCATACATAAAACCTATAAAGCCCTGGACGACCAAAACCAAAGTATATATATTGTCGCAAGTATTAGCGGTGAAAGTCTCAAGTTAAGACCAAATACACCTACCCTGATTCGGACTTCTATAGACACATAGTCATACTACCAATGGAATTCCGAAGGGTCTATCCAAAACGAAGTTGTTTCCGTACCATCGGTAAACACAACCTCCTAATACACTTGCATGAGTATCATATACCCAAATATATGAGAACTATGCCGTTATGCTCCCACAACTCGCACAAGTGTAATACTAGTCTATTCCGCATTATCGATGTCCAATCTCGATAACACTGCGACTAAGGATATTTAATGATTAAACCTTCGTGGATTGATACTGTCTCATATCATCTCAATCCGAAACTAATCATAAGGACCTTCTATCATTTATACATCTTGGTAATCTAATTACAAATGTTAAAAGAGCAATCTCCTTTGTCACATAGTTAATTTGTACAACAACACCATGATCTGTACAAATAGTGATGCTATGGGTCATAACTGTCCAACACAACTTACATCAAATGTCAACACATTTGATGGAAGTAGTTGGCCATTATAAATGAAGCATTTTTTCAACACAACAACACAACTTTTGAAGTCACTATTAATTCTCCTTATTTCTTTCTCAATTTGGCCGAAACTCTCTCCCTTTGGAAGGAAAATTTTTGTTTTAAAATTGGTCAAAGCTAGCACTTTGGGAGTCAATTTAAGGTTATAGGGAAACTCACCCAAGGGTTTGGAACTCATCTCAAAGCTTGGAGCTTCTACATCCAAAGGAATTTTTTGAATTTTTCCAACTGATCATTGTATGTTTTCTGTAACTTAATTGTTTAATTCACACTAGAATCATGTTTAGAGATCATTGGCAAGTCTTAGAGACACTAACAACGGTATCAGAGACACTGACAAGTCTTAGAGATCATTGCCGTGAGTATGAAGCATGTTGGAAGAATTGATTTTGCTTCAATTTGTGTTGGACATGAATTGAAATATTTAACATGATTAATTAGATTAATTGATGTTTTGGAAATATTAGATTCATTAATTAATTGTGTTAATTACACTTTAATTGAATTAATGAGATATTTGGAATATTATGTTAATTTAATTCAGTTGTATTTGAGCTAATGGACTTGGTTGGGCCAAGTATGGTTTTCGACAATTGGGTTTGATCCAATTAGGCCTAAAACCATTTCTATAAAGTCCAAATATGACTTTTGGACCTTTTATAATTTAATTGGGCCTAATAGGCCAAAATTGTTTTTTTGCATAGGGTGATTCCTAAATTGGCCTTGGCATTTTGGATTGGATCTATAATGGCCAAAGTCCATGCCTAAAGAATCAATTGAAAGCCCATTGAACTTAATTGAAATAACATTGGATGCTAATTGGGCCTTTGAGACCCAAACGGATTGGATTTGGAATCCAAGTCTAAAAAGGCTGTATTATAAGTGTAATTGTTTGGAATTAAACATGAATTAGTATTGGATACGATTTAAATTGGATTTAAAATTATAGTTCGATATAATTCAAGAATACATACTTTGAGTATTTATTCTTAAACGAGTTGGACTCATGAAAATCAAATCGTTATATGAACATTGGATGGTCATTAATTGAAGATTAATTAATTTGATTAGATTGATTGACAACATGTTTTGTGTGAATACTTGGATGTATTTGTATGAATAATGTATATCATATGGATATTAGTTGGGCGGGGGAAATTTTGGAAATTGTTGTAAATATAGTATTTATTTAAATTGGATCTGCGTGTCCAGCCTATCACCTCTGAGATTCTCTTTGTATTTCTCTTCGCACCAATTCCACTCAATGCAAATGAGGTTTCTTTATGTATTATGTAATTAGGTATAAGAATGTAAAGTACTAGCGGGAGAGAGGAAATAAAAAGATTTGTTCTAGGAACAAATTGTATTATATATCCATCCGTATATCATTATTTAATTTTATCACGCCTTATTAAGCTTTTAGAATGCATGCTTAAGGGTGTATGATGAGACCTAATCAAAGATAATAAATTGGTTGCCAATTTACGGAAAACCCTCACTATATTAAGTGTTTTACTTCCATTGATTGGTTCTTTCTCAAGATCCAAAATTGACTTTGATTTGTTGGCCAAAGTCAAGATCATTGTCCATTAAGGATGTGTTTGAACCATGAAGGCTTTGTTATATATCGCATGTCTTGGGTAGTTGTTGTTAGACATTATGTCCCATAGCGTCACTTTTTGTAAATGATATTGTATTATTGTACAAAATTAACTATGTGATAATGAAATTGCCTTTTGCCGTTTTGTAAAAATATTTACTTTGACTTATAAATGGCGAAAGTCCATATGATTAGTACCTGGACTGAGAATGATATGAGACAGTATCAGTCCCCAAAGGTTTAATCATTAAATATCCCTAGTCGTGGTATTATCGAGACTGGACATCGATAATGCGGAATAGACTAGTATTGCGCTTGTGCACGTTGTGAGGGCACGACGGCATAGTTCTCATATATTTAAGTATTGGATACTTATGCAAGTGCGATAGGAGGTTGTGTTTTACCGATGGTACGGAAAACAGCTTCGCTCTGGATAGACCCCGCGGAATCCCATTGGTAGTATGTCTGCGTGTGTATGGGAGGCCGCATCAGGGTAGGTGTATATGGTCTTAACCTGAGACTTACATCGCTAGTACTTGCGACAATCGGTAAACTTTAGTTTTGGTGGTTGGGAACCTTAACCGGTTCTGTGTACACCTCTTCTGGGTTTATCGAGAATCGTAGTGTACTGGATGTGATGTCAAGATGGAAGTATCGCTTCAGACATATGGAGGTGATGATCACGCAGGACACAGAACTAGTACTCTATAAAAGGTTGCAACCGTCGGGACAATATGACAAGGTCAGGATTGTCCGATTTAAAGAGACTAGTTGCTTGATGTCTGATATATGTTTCGTACGGGGCAGACACATCTCCAGCCCCAGGCCTAGCATGTGACCATCCGATACTGTATCGATGTACGCAATACTACGGTATACTACGCCTGATACAGATCTTATATTCCTATAAGAATATTTCTGGAGAATTGGGTAGGCATGGCGCTTTGCTAGAAGCCAACCTTGTCTTGTAAATCGGTAAAGACGTAGTACGAGGTACGTACGTGTTCGGATTATCCGACGACCGTATTTACTGCCAAAATATCCGGAGATCTCTTGGGTCGCTTCCTGAAGATTCACCTATGATATTTGATTCGGACTTAATTAATCTTGGATTAATTGCGGAGAAACTTTATCTTGGATAAAGTGCCTTATTTAGAGAGAGAGAACGATTAATTTGGAATTAATCAGTTAGATTATTATATTCGATATAATAATTGAAATTTGATTTCGACGCGAAATTAAAATTTGATTTTTAATTCGGGCATACGAGTTAATTAAGAATTAATTCGTAAGCGACGTAAATAATAATTTCGCTAGGAGCGATTATTTATTTAAATCCGATTTAATTAACGTCGCGACGCTAGCTCGGTATTTCGGAAATATCGAACCCGAACGCGTGAGTGGACGTGGTCCCACTTTCATTGGGAAACGTGTGGGGCCCACATGACACTTGTCATTACATGCATTATTTTATTGATAAGGCATTGCATGTTAATAGTGTACATAACACTCTAAGGCATTGCATGGTGATAGTGTGCATTTCACTCAAAGGCTTTGCATGGAGTTTGAGTGTTTGACACTCTAAGCCATTGCATGGTTTATGTCATAGATTTATTATTAATTTAATAAATTATAACATAAATATAAATTGATTTTTGGTAAATACAAAAAATTAATTCAAGACTTTACACCAAAAATCTCTCTTCTCTCTCAAATTGCCGTGAACACCATTGACAAGGGCAAGGAAGATTTGATCTTCCATTTCTCCATTTTTGCTAGCACAAGCAAGGGATCAAAAGAGGTGATAGGGAAACCATCAAAGAGCTTGGAATACAAAAGCTTGGAGCTTCAAGTCTTCTTCCTCCTCTTGGCCGAATCCTCCACCACTTGGAGCTTCTACCATTTGATCATCTACTTCATCACAAGGCATTGTAAGTATGATTCCGCCATACTTCATGTTTATATATATTCTTTATAGTATTTCACATGCTTAATCTTTGTTTGGGACATATTATAGAAACCAACAGTTGTGACTTGTTGGTGTTGGTTTCTAATTAGGTCCCAAGAATGAAATCAAGCACAAAAACGCATGTGAATACACAAAGGAGAATGGCGGAAACATACTCACAATTATCGGTTTGGATGCTACGAAGAACACAAGCCTTTAAGCTCCCTCAAAGGTCACGACAGTAGCTCCCCTTGGCAGTGGACTGCTCGGTTTTGGTCTCTTTTATTCCTCCAAGATTCGGCCATTGATGACCTCCATTGAAGCTCCAAGCTTCAAGCTTAAAAAATGATTCCATGCACATGTGTTCACTGCCCTATCACCTTTGTATTAACCCATTTTTGTGCTAGCACTTTGTCTTATTCCTTGCGTCTCACGGCCAAGCCAAGATCTTGAAGAACAAGAAGAAAACGGCTCAAAGCTGAGAGAGAAGAAGAGGGAAAATGGAAACTGTGTGGGTGTGAGAGAGAAAGAAAAGAAAAAAATGTTTTTTTTTTATATTTTGATTTATTAAAATCAAAAACAAAACCCTTGATGTGACTTGCGTGCCGCATTCAAATTCAACTAACACATCAATCACTCAATCAATCAATTAAATTGTCACATCACTCAAAGTGAAATGTGATTTGACGCTTGATGTGACTTGCGTGCCCATTCAAATTCGAAATGCAAATGCGCTCGCAAACACACTCAGGCTCGGGTTCACTAATTCCGAATTAACGAATTTTCCGTTGCGACGCAATTAAACGATTACGCCTAGTGAAATCACTATTCACATCGCTAACGAATTAATTCTAAATTAATTCGTTCGCCCGAATTAAAATCTAATTTTAATTCCGCGTTGAAATCCAATTTCGTATAATATATCAAATATATTATTTTATCCATTAATTCCGAATTAATCGTTCTCTCTCTTTAATTAATATTTTATCCCAGATAAAATATCTCCGTAATTAATCCCAGATTAATTTTCTCTCTCATCTAATTAATCCCAAATTAATTAAAGTGCGAGTCATACATCATCGGTGAATCTTCGGGAAGTGACCCATGAGATCCCCAGATATGTTGGCAGTAAATACGATCGTCGGACTATCCGAACACGTAAGTACCTCGTACTACGTTTATACCGATTTATAAGACATGGTTGGCTTCTAGCAAATCGCCATGCCTACCCAATTCTCCATAAATATCCTTATACGAATATGTGATCTATATCAGGCGTAGTATACGTAGTATTGTGTATGTCGATCCATCATCGGATGATCACGTGCTAGGCCTGGGGCTGGAATTGTGTCTGCCCCATACGAAGCACATATTAGATGTCTGGTAACTAGTCTCTATAATTGGATATACATAACCTAGTCATAATATCCCGATCGTTGGATAATATGACCCATAGCGTCACTATTTGTACAGATCATGGTGTTGTTGTACAAATTAACTATGTGACAAAGGAGATTGCACTCTTATCATTTGTGATTAGATCACCTTAGATGTATAAATGATGAGAGGTCCCTATGATTTGTTCCTGGACGGAGAATGATATGAGACAGTATCAGTCCACGTATGATAAATCATTAAACATCCCTAGCCGGAGTATTATCGAGACAGGACATCGATAATGCGGAATAGGCTAGTATTGTACTTGTGCGCGTTGTGAGGGAACAACGACATAGTTCTCATATATTTAAGTATTGGATACTTATGCAAGTGCGATAGGAGGTTGTGTTTCACCGATGGTACGGGAAACAGCTTCGCTCTGGATAGACCCCTCGGAATCCCATTGGTATTATGACTATGTGTCTATGGGAGTCCGACATCAGGGTAGGTGTATTTGGTCTTAACCTGAGACTTGCATCGCTAATGCTTACGACAATCAATATACTTTGGTTGAGGTCGTCTAGGACTCTAACCGGTTCTGTGTACGCCAATACTGGGTATATTGAGAATCGTAGAGTGTTGGGTGTGATGTCAAGACGGAAATATCACTCCAGTCATAGTGGTGTTAGACATTATGTCCCATAGCGTCACTGTTTGTAAATGATATGGTATTATTGTACAAAATTAACTATGTGATAATGAAATTGCCTTTTGCCGTTTTGTAATATTATTTACTTTGACTAATAAATGGCGAAAGTCCATATGATTAATACTGGATTGAGATGATATGAGACAGTATCAATCTATAAAAGTTTAATCATTAAATATCCCTAGTCGGAGTATTATCGAGATCGGACATCGATAATGCGGAATAGACTAGTATTGCGCTTGTGCACGTTGTGAGAGCACAACAGCATAGTGTTGGACAAAATGACCCATAGCGTCACTATTTGCACAGATCATTGTGTTGTTGTAGCAAATTAACTATGTGACAAGGAAGTTGCACTCTCATCATTTGTGATTAGATCACCCTAGATATATAAATGAAGAGAGGTCCCTATGATTAGTACCTGGACTGAGAATGATATGAGACAGTATCAGTACCGAAGGTTTAATCATTAAATATCCCTAGCCGTAGTATTATCGAGACTGGACATCGATAATGCGGAATAGGCTAGTATTGCACTTGTGCGCGTTTGTGAGGGCACAACGGCATAGTTCTCATATATATAAGTATTGGATACTTATGCAAGTGCGATAGGAGGTCGTGTTTCACCGATGGTACGGGAAACAGCTTCGCTCTGGATAGACCCCTCGGAATCCCATTGGTATTATGACTATGTGTCTATGGGAGGCCGAAATCGAGGTAGGTGTGTATAGTCTTAACCTGAGACTTGCATCGCTAATACTTACGATAATCGATAAACTTTGGTCTTGGTGGTAGGGGACTTTAACCGGTTCTGTGTACACCATTTCTGGGTTTATCAGAGAGTCGTAGTGTATTGGGTGTGATGTCAAGACGGAAGTGTCACTTCAGTCATTTGGAGATGATGTCACGCAGGATACGGTACTAGTGCTCTTGAGTGTTGCGCAACCAATCGGGATATTGTGACCAGGTCATGTATATCCGATTATAGAGACTATGTTACCAGACATCCGACATGTGTTTCGGACGGGGCAGACACTTATCCAGCCCCAGCCCTAGCACGTGATTATCCGATACTGGGCCGATATACACAATACTACGGTATTCTACGCTTGATACAGATCTATATATTCCTGTAAGAATATTTCTGGAGAATTGGGTAGGCATGGCGCTTTGCTAGAAGCCAACCTTGTCTTGTAAATCGATATAAACGTAGTACGAGGTACTTACGTGTTCGGACAGTCCGACGATCGTATTTACTGCCAACATATCCGGAGATCTCATGGGTCGCTTCCTGAAGATTCACCGATGACGTATGACTCGCACTTTGATTAATCTGGGATTAATTAGAAGAGAGAGATAGAATTAATCTGGGATTAATTCGGAGAGATAGAATTAATCTGGGATTAATTCGATGAGAGAGAAAATTAATCTGGGATTAATTGCGGAGATATTTTATCTGGGATAAAATATTAATTAAAGAGAGAGAACGATTAATTTGGAATTAATCGATAAAATTAATATATTCGATATATTAATCGAAATTGGATTTCGACGCGGAATTAAAATTAGATTTTAATTCGGGCGAACGAATTAATTTAGAATTAATTCGTTAGCGACGTGAATAGTGAATTCGCTAGGCGTAATCATTTAATTACGACGCGACGGAAAATTCGTTAATTTGGAATTAGCGAACCCGAGCCCGAGAGTGATTGCGAGCGCGTTCGCATTTCGAATTCGAACGCGGCACGCAAGTCACATCAAGCGTCAAATCGCTAGTCACATCGATTGTCAAATTACTTATCACTTTGAGTGATGTGATATGACATGTTGTCACTTTATTAAAGTGACATGATGTGAATATAGAAAAGTGATTGTTGGAAAGTTGATAGGACTTTTGTATATATATATTTTATTCATTTACTTGGTAAATGGAATAAAGAGATATGTATATAAAAATCATTTTTTCTCTCTCTTGGACTTTGTATGGTTCACGGTTTTTTGGCAAAAAATTTGGTCATTCACGTGACTAACTTATTTGGTCTCTTGTTGTTCACGTTTTGGGCAATTTTTGTGATATACACGTGACACTCTCCCTTGTTTTTTTTTTGGTCTTCACGGGTTTGAGACAAAATGGAGCCAAAACGTCTTCTTCTTTCTCTCTTGGCTTGGAGCCATTTTTTCTTCTCTTCCTTCTCTCGGCTTTGAGCCAAATCTCTCCCAAAAATTCTGGTTAGACCGAATTTGAAGAAGAAGGAGTAGTGCTAGCACACCTTGGGTCATAGATAGGTGATAGGGAAGCATCTTCATGAGTTTGGAAAGCTTGAAGCTTTGAGCTTCAATGGTGGTCTCACATGGCCGAATCTTGGAGGATCCAAACCACTCAAAACCGAGCAACCCCTGCAGTTTTGGAGGCAAAACCGAGCATGATGGAGCACCAAAAACGCACCTTTGTTCTTCAAACATCAAAACCGAATTCAATGTGAGTTGATTCCGCCACCTCCTTTAATGTGTTCATATGTGGTTTTTATGCATTGTTTGAGATCTTGTGGACATGATTTAACTCCAACACATAGTTCTCATATATTTAAGTATTGGATACTTATGCA
>SKCR01034886.1:0-17651 GCA_019454045.1 Zanthoxylum bungeanum
TGTCTCCATACCCAGAGTGCCGTACCTGGCGAAACTGATGATGTGTCTCCATACCCGCAGTGCCATACCCGACAAAACTGATACTGATGTCTTCATACCGGAGTGTCATACCTGGCAGAACTGATGATGTATCTCCATACCTGGAGTGCCATACCCGGCAGAACTGATGTTGTACCTTCATACTCGGAGTGTCATACCTGGCAGAACTGATGATGTATCTCCATATCCCAAGTGCCATACCCGGCAGAGCTGATGTTGTACCTCCATACCCGGAGTGCCATACCTGGCAGAACTGATGATGTATCTCTATACCCGGAATGCCATACCCGACAGAACTGATGTTGTACCTCCATACCCGGCAACATTAATAATGATGTGGGCCTCGCCCCCAGAGTGCCATAACCGACAAGACTAATACTGATAATGATGTGGGCCTCGCCCCCAGAATGCCATACCCGGCAAGACTTCTACTGATGCTGTATCTCCATACCCGGAGTGCCATACTCGGCAAAACTGATGTTGTATCTCTATACCCGGAGTGCCACACCCGGCAGAACTGATACTAGTAATGATGTGGGCCTCGCCCACAGAGTGCCATACCCGGCAAGACTAATACTGATGTTGATGTGGGCCTCGCCCCCAGAGTGCCATACCTGGCAAGACTGATACTTATAATGTGATGGTTCGTTCTCGAACCATGCTGTGAGGTGGTCTATTCCCGAACTGTTACTGTGTGAGGTGGTCCATTCCCGAACCCTTACTGTGAGGTGGTCCATTCCCGAACCATTACTGTGATGTGGTCCATTCCCGAACCTTGCTCCATTTTCGGAGTGCCATTTTCGACGTGTTCATTCCCGAACCCTGCTCCATTCTCAGAGTCTCATTCCCGGCTTGTTTATTCCTGAAATTTGCTCCATTCTCGGAGTGTCATTCCCGGCTTGTTCATTCTCGAACTGTGCTCCATTCTCGGAGTGTCATTCCCGGCTTGTTCATTCTTGAACTGTGCTCCATTCTCGTAGTGTCATTCCCGGCTTGTTCATTCTCGAACTGTGCTCCATTCTCGAAGTGGCATTCCCGGTTGTAGACACTGTGTTTTTACATATAAGTCCCGATGATGAGTCTCGTATGGAGACACTACCTCTTTATTGTGAAAGCCGCGGGAAACGAACGTCGGAAGGGTAAAGTTGGAAATTGAGATTTTTTGGTTTTGGAATTTAAAACGCTTGTTTCGCTTCGGGTTCGCTTGTTGGACCTCTATTTTAAAACACACCAAACCCATTAAATCACATCTCACAAATTAAATAATTAAAACATTTAGAATTATGTCACAAATTAAATTGAATTAAAAAAATAATTAAAATTAAATTAAATAACTAAATTGAAATTAAACTAAATCAAATTAAAATCCATTTAAACTAAATCAAATTAATTCCAATTTAAATTAAATTAAAACAAATTAAATTAAATTAAATTAAAACTAATATCAAATTAAATAAATCTTTTCCTAAAACAAATAAACCACTCACCAAATTTAAATAAATTCCCCAATTAATTGATTTTATTTCCTATTAAAGCCATGCATAACCCTAACCCTACCCTCACACTATATAAACAAACTAGACCCTAAATCCCCCCTGGAGATACACGGCACAAAACAAAAAGAAACAATAAACCCTAACCTACACGCCTCCTCTCTCACCCACTCTCACGGCAAAACAACACAAAAGAGAAACCTAGATCTCTCTTTATCTCACAAGATACACAGCATTAATCATCATCAACCCTAGGCATCTCTTCCATTCTTCTTCTTCAAAACCGTAGATCACTTCTCCCTCAACGGCACCACTCGGCACCTTCAAACGCATGAACCAGTAACCCTAGCAAACCTTGCACGTACAGCCCCCATTAACTCATCAACTGCTCTTCAAACACCTTCGTTAACTGCCCTTCAACATGCACCACAAAGCCTCCAAAACAGACCCTCACGTGAACCCCCTCCACTAGACAAACGCAGCAGCCCACTGCTTGAACGCACCATTGAAAACTGCCCTTCAATCAAAACTACACGCTTCTGCCAGCCATCACGCCCTTAACTCGATCAGCCCACATTGTTCACGTCTCTCAAAACAACACTCCAACGAAACCCTCACCCAGCAGCTATAGCCCCCTCAACGCAAACCAGCTCTCCACGTAACAAGTCACTGGCTCCTCACAAACCTTCATCACGTCTCCAACAAGTAGCCACACGTCCCCACCATCTGCCTTACGCATGGACCACAACCTAAGCCAAGCTTAACGCCACAAATCAGCCTTTTGCCCCTTCACGCCTAGCCACATAGCACAACACAGAAGCCACCTGCCCCCCTCAAAAGCCTTCACGTTGACACCTTGCAACGCCCCACAAGCTCACACCGTAAGCCACCCCCCAACTCGTCAATAGCTACCTCACAACAACACAGCCACTGACCCTTGTTTCACGTCATTAGCTACCCACAATAACCCTTGTTTCACGTCATTAGATGCCCTCACAAACAGCCCTTGTTCACCCCCACTGCCTTGAAGAAATAGCCCTCCAAACACGCCATTCAGCCCTCTATTCTGCCCCTTAAAATAACGTCACTGCAACACCTAAAATAGCCCCATAAATTCACGCCAATACCCCTGAAAACAGCCTCCTTAAACTGCCAGTTAATACTCCCGCAAAAACTGTCCAAAATTGCCGTTTAAACCCCCCGCAGAAACTATCCAAAACTACCGCGTAAATCCCCGCAAAACTATCCAGTCCCCAACAACCGCCAAAACAGTCCCCAACAACCGCCAAAACAGTCCCAAAACAGCCATTTTAACCCTTAAAACAGCGACTCGAAAATACAACAAAAACAGCAGCGAAACGGAGTAAAAAACAGCAGCCCGAACAGCAAAACAGCGAGGAAAAACATTGAACCAGTGAACCGGAGGAGTTGCGGAGCATCAACCCTTCCGACGGCCGTGTAACGCGCTTTCGAGAGACGAAAAAAGAGGTTAGACCTGAGGGCACCTTTTTATTTATTATCTTTCGTTTATTTTGTTTATTTTAAAAATATTATGCATGATGAGAGTCGTTTGAGGCATGATGTGATTGTTGGATGAGAGGAATATGTGTTCCCTTTTGTGGTATATCGGATGGAAACCCGGACGCGTAAATTCTATAGCCGATTCCGAATGGACGGGGTAGTATGGTCTGCACTCGAGATACGATGCCACGTACCACTTAAGATACACGTATCTCGTCTCATCCAAATTTGTATTTGAGCATGTTATAGTCTTTAGGTTATTCGTTTATTATTTAAAGCATGGTTTAATTTAGTTTGTTATTTATTTGTTAAAGCATATTTAGGTTGTTCCTTATGCATATTATTAGTTTACGATGTGTTAGGATAATGATTTATACATGTTGATTTAATGGTTCAATATGCTCGTTGTGTTACATTGCGTGGAGTTATTTGGATGAAGGCATGTTAGATCTAAGTACCATTGAGCATGATTATTGAGTAGACTTGGTTCATTCATTGCACAAATTATATCATCATAAGTGACATAAGTAAGGGACCATTCCGAACCCAACGGTTTGAGGTCTTCCCTTGCGAGGGGTGAGTACGGCCTTAAATCTTTGTCCCGGTTCACACCGGGTGGCGACTCCATGTTATTTCGTACTTCCCAACTAGGCCGCGAGCCTAGAACAGCGTCGCTCAGGTCCTGTTGTCTACACTGGTTTTCTGATGATGTGTGGGCCTCAACCCTGGGACTCATCCCCAAAATTGATACTGATGTGGGCCTCGACCGTGGGACGTATCCCCAAAACGGACACTGATGATGTGTGGGCCTCAACCCTTAACTGATACTGATGTTGGCCTCGACCCCAAACTGATACTGATACTGATAATGTGGGCCTCGCCCCCAAATTGATACTGATGTGGGCCTCGACCCCAAACTGATACTGATAATGTGGGCCATAACCCTCGGGACTCATCCCCAAAACTGATATTGATAATGATGTGGGCCTCGCCCCCGGGACTCATCCCCAAAACTGATACTGATGCTGATATGGGCCTCGACCCTGGGACTCATCCCCAAAATGCTTGCCTATGCAGCTTTTTCCTTTTCTTCAAAACCTGTGAACAAAAACAAGACAAGAATTGCGTGCATGTGACGTGTATGCGTGGATGTATTTCCTATTCCGTGGGTAGGTCTTCCTTGTGCTCCTCGATGTCCTTCGCCTATAACTGTCTTTGGTCGCCCCCTGGGTCTGCTTATAATTTCTTTCTGCCGGTTCTCTTCTGGTGATTGGTTGGTTCTCTTTTGTCTCATGGCTCAAGATCTCGTTGTTTCACTTGTTTGCGGGGTGGTAGACTGGTCGTCCCCAGACTTGATTTAGCTTTCTGCCTTTCACTGTTTGCACTAGGTCAAGGTGAACCACGTGATGTGGCATTCCATATCATCATACTATATCACATTCTACTAAATAGTCCCAATAGTTACACATATTATTGCCCTCGAAGAATGCTCAGTAATGAAACCAGAGAACCTTCAAAACATTCAACGCAACTCAAATCCAAGTCTTTGAATAAATGATCTAAGCCATACTCAAAGTGTGTGTGCGCAAATGTTCCTTTGCAGATTCATCCCCAGGTGAGCCAACTCAATTATTTCGTCAAAAAATTGGGATCGATGGGTCAAACCAACCTAGATGTCTCAAATATGCATGCAGTTGCTTTTCTGTGCTCAATGTGGTACGATTTTCTTTCTCTTTTGTCTCTTTCCTTTTTCTTTTCATTTTGAACTCTCTTTTTTTTTCTTTTCTTTTCTTTTCTTTTTTTCTTTTCTTTTTTTTTTCAACACACCTACCCTTTAAGGTAGCATTTCTCCTCATGGTGGTCCTAATACTCGCTCATGGGTAGCTTTACGCTTATCGGTTATAGGCGGTCTATTTTTTTTTCTTTTCATTGCAGAGACTTTTTCTTTGTTTTTCAACCATACCACACATCATAACATAAGCAAATCAAGATAGACATCTAAGCAAACGGTCATTCACCGACCTACAATTTCTTCAACTAGTCACCTTGCCAACTACTCAGGTTTTCACCGCTAAGAACCTGTTGTGGAGTGTTTTGAGAGTCTAACATAGATCAATCACTAAAAGTATCAGATAAAAGCATATCAAGAGCTTATCATTTCTAAGATTTCACCCTAAAGCAAACGATTTCATCATTAGACTTATGTCTAAGGACTAAAAACAAACAACAATTTTTTTTTCTTTTTTTTTGAAGGCCCCCCAATGGTCTTTCTATCCTTGCAGTAAAGTTATCTGTTCCTCGGTTTCCTTTCCCACAATATCCATGTTTGCTAAACTCTTCTTTGACAAGTCTTCTTTTTCCTAACACAACGGATATCTATGATGGCTTTTAAGACACAGGGGTTAACATGATGCATGTATGCATGAGATGCATAAGATGTATGCGATGCATGGAATATATAAGTCGGCCCATTATCATTTTAAAGCATTCAATCATACTATTGCGCGGTGCAAACTTGTCCCAGTTGAAAAGGCCCAATAGGTTTACACTTTTGCGATAACATGGCTAAACAACTTCAAATGATAAAAGGCATAAACACAAAATGGCCCATTGGCATTTCAGAAGCTTTTGGCCCAATTGCCATAAAGCACATATTCGTCCCAGTTTAAATGGCCCAACAAACCCATACCTCATGACAAAAAGTCCAACTGAATCCAAATGAAGATGGTCATAAACGCAAACATAAAGGAATAGTCTCTATTAGTCCTACAGCTAAATTTCACACGCGGGTTTATAGGGGTATAGACAAAAGCTCCCGTCGATGAAGGATTGCCCACAACTAGGTCTCCCCACTCAAAGGTCCGAGCGACCAAGTGAACGCACCCTTTTTTTATACCATAAGGTACGTGCCAACGAGTTATGGTGTGTGACTGACTGTTAAATGGATTTCCCGTTATAGATTCCCCAGAGGGAGGGTGGAGCGAGGCTCTCTTAAGTACCCAAGCCTCTTAGGCTCTTATCACTTGGTGACATGAAAACATCGAGTACTCCAAATTAGTCCATCACAATAAGCTACAAGTACATGATTATCTAGGTGCCTTCACAACTTTTCCTTATAGAAAGGTAGTGAATGAAGGAAGACACCAAACCATTACCTAGTCTTAAAAGTGCCTTTGATTAAACCCCTTTCAACCCACGGTAAACATGGTTAACTAACGCACAAAACACAATCATTGCAAGACATTATTTCGGGGCCAATTCTCTTATCCCCAGTGGAGTCGCCAGACTGTAGGACACAGAAATTGGCGACGCTGTTCTAGGCTCGCGGCCTAGTTGGGAGTACGGAATAGCCCACGGGGGAACTAAACCGGAGAAATAACATGGAGTCGCCACCCAGTGTGAAGTGGGACAAAGATTTAAGGCCTCACTCACCCCTCGCAAGGGAAGACCTCAAACCTGTTGGGTTCGGAATGGTCCCTTACTTATGCCACTTGTAATGATGTGATTTGTGCAATATCTTAACTGAATCTACGCAATATGCTCAAGAACACCTATATCTAGTTCATGTTCATAAAGATAAAATCATATATGTCTAAGTTTGCATGCTTGGAAAGTAAGTCCTCATAACACACGACAACAACATATGGCAATCTCATGGACATATTTCAATTATATAATGCGGAAAACAAATAACAACATTAACATAATACAATTCTAAACGCAAAATAAATACTAATCATGCTTAAAAATAAACAACTCAATCATAAAAAAATAAATTAATAAATAAATTACTAGACTAAATCTGCTCGAATCCAAGGTTGGATGAAATAAAATACGTGTGTCTCTTAAGTAGTACGTGGCATTGTATTCAGAGTGTAAATCGCACTACCGTCCATTCGGATTCGGCTACAGAATTTACGTCCGGGTTTCCATCCGATATACCACAAAAGAAAACACGCATTACGTTCATCCGGAATTCACATCATGCCTCAATAAACGACTCTCATGGGATAATATATTAAAATAAATAAAAGAAACGAAAGATAATAAATAAAGAGGGTGCCCTCAGGTCTAACCTCTTTTGTCGTCTCTCGAAAGCGCGTTACACGGCCGTCGGAAGGGTTGATGTTCCAAAACTTTTCTGGTTCACTGATTTTCTGTTTTCCTTCGTTGCCTCACTATTTCGGGCTGTTGTTTCCTCTGTTTTTGCTGTATTTCTGGTCGTTGGGTTTAGTTACTGTTTGCAGTATTCGGGGATTGTTTTGGGGCTATTTTGTGGGGTTTTGGGGACTGTTTTTGGTGCAGTTTTGGGGGTGAATTCTGGACTGTTTCAGGGCTGTTCTTTGCGTGTGTGGAAGCAGTTTGTGGGGGGGTTTATTTGCGTGAGTGGAAGAAGCAATTGTGGAGGGCTGAATGGGCGTGAGTGGGAGCAGTTTTGAGGGCTGAATGGGCGTGTGGTGGGAGCAGTTTGTGGAGGAGGCTGGACATTTGTAAGTGGGTTTTAATGGCGTGAAAAAAGGCAATGCAGGGGAATATTTGTGTGAACTGAAGGCACGTGAAAAGGCAGTGTATATGTGAGTGAATCAGGGCAGTGTGTCGGGTTCTTATTGGCGTCAAAGGGTGGCCGTTTACGAGGGATGAGTGGCTTTGTGTGAGATATGTGAAGGGTGGTGAATGTGCGTGAGTGCAAGGTGGATTTGTGTGAGAGCTTTGAGTGTTGACGTGTGAGTGCAAGGTGGCTTTGTGTGAGAAGTTGAAGGCTGTGGCGTATGGCTTAAGTGAAGGCAGGTGCGTGAAGGGGCTGTTACGTGAAGGGGCTGTGATGATCTGTGAATCGGTCGTAGGATTTTTCAATATCATCCAGATAAGATGTTGGTCCGAGCCTTGACCTCGACTCAACATGGGCCATGGAAATATTCTTGTTGACTAAAACCAGATGAAGGTCTAAGTTGATCTCCAACCGACTGGTCCTGAGAATGACCAGGGGAGTTTTCAATATCGTCTGGATAGCTGATGGTTTTGGTATTGATCTTGACTCTACTTGAACCATGGGAATATTCCCGTCGACCGAACCAGATGAATATTCAGGATGATCTCCAGCCGACTGATCCTAAGAGGACTAAGGGATTTTCAATGTCGTTTGGATTAGATAAAGGTCCAGGTCTTGATCTTGACTCTATATGAGCCATGAGGAATGTTCCCATCGACTGAACCAGATGAAGATTCAGGATGATCTTCAGCCGACTGGTCCTGAGAAGGGCCATGAGAGTCTTCAATATCATCTGAATCGGATAAAGGTCCAAGTCTTGATCTTGACTCGACATGAGCGATGAGGAATATTCCTATTGACTGAACCAGATGAATGTTCAGGATGATTTCCAGCCGACTGGTCTTGAGAAGGACCATGGGAAACTTCAATGTCGTATTGACCAGATAGAGGTCCAGGTCTTGATCTTGACTTGACATGAGCTATGGGAAATGTTCCCGTTGACTGAACCAGATGAAGGTTCAGGATGACCTCCAGCCGACTAGTCTAGAGAAGGACCAGAGGAGTCTTCAACGTCATCTGGACTAGATGAAGGTCCAGGTCTTCAGTTATGTCATATGACATTACCCGCGAGCTTGAAACTATGAATCATGGTTAGTAATACGGAGAGAAAATACTTTTACCCATCATCTGGATACAGGGTCATCTGAACTCTCTGGAGGTTAGCTAAGGTTACCGTGGTATTCACATTTTCGTGTCAGATGAAAATCATTTAGCATATGACGTTGCTTGTATGAAATCACAAATATGGTTAATAGCGAGGTAAGGATGTTTATACTTGTCGTATGAGATATATGTCTTCTGGGAAATTGATAGCCATCTAGATAACCATGTCATGTTGTCCTAGATTTGAAATTCTCTTAGAACATATACTCTTTGTGTCCACTGAGAAGAAGATTAGTAATCATGTTGTTTGGAGATGTTATACATGAAAGACGCATCGTTGTCGACTGGGATTGTTAGGGACCATTGAATAAGGTACCTTGTAGTCCAAGAAGAACAAGTTCCTTCATTTGTTGAATGGGGAGAATGGAGGTTCCAGATCTTCGAATAAGGTTGTTCTTTTGTAAGTTACTTTAGTCAATTTCCTTCAGAATGTCCCCAGTCGACGACTAGGTTCGTCCCTTTTACTCGTTGGGCCTTAAGTAGGTTTCACGAAATGGGTCTTGAGATTCTTGGGTTTTGGCCTCTGTAGCCCTAGTGAGAATTTTGAGGCGTCTTTTTTTAGGAAAATGAGGCGCCAAAAGGAAATGTATTATAAGAGGGCTTTTGGAGGCTCATTTTCTTTATTCATAAAACTTCTCTCGTTTCGCAAGTTTGAATGAGCTCTTCTTATCTTCAAGGTATTCTTTAGTGAAATTATTGGAATTGTGTTTGAGGATTATGGTAGTTTGATATTTAATATGTAGAAATTTAAGAGATTTAATGTTTATAGGTTTGAAAATTGTGCAATCGTTTGAGTCAATGTCGAGTGAGTATTCAATATATAGTGGTGAGTCGACTGAGGATGAGGCATTAAGTTGGTCGTGTGAGGATTTTGGAGAGGCTGGGATTCTAACAGTATTCGAGCCACCTTTAGGAATACCAACCGACGTAGCACCACATAGGATAATTCCAGCCATTGGGGAGTCGAGTGGGGCCCCAAGTACAAGTGAATGGATAAATATCTTGATAAGGAATCTAGCCAGTCGAGTGACCTAAATATCAATGAGAGAGATGAAGTTGAAGTACAGGTTTCCTCGATCTATAGAAGTTATATTAGTGACGTCGACTGAGAGAATAAATTACAAAGTACATGGTTGGATTAGGTTTTATGAGCGCCCATTTGCTAATGGCTTTAGGTTCCCAATACCAACTTACTATGGGAAGTATTGAACCATTACGAGTTGGCCTCGTCCCAGTTAATGCCAAACATATGGAAAATTCTGTTGTCGATTGAGTGCATGGCGTTTGAGTTGGGGATTGAGTTTGAGGTGAGGGAATTGCTACATACAGATTACATGAAGGAGTTTCTGAGAGAGAATGGGATATACCACTTGTATCTTCGTCAGAAGAATGAGCATTTGGTGTTGGGGCTTCAATGAATAATGGGGGGATTGGCAGAAATTTTACTTCTTTGTAAGAGGGAGAGTGTTTTTGGGTCGATTTAGGCTTGTCGTATTCTAGAACACTGGAATTCGTCGAGTGAGTGTTTTACTCTCATTTTCTAAATTTTCATATCTTGTTCGTATGACTGAAGTTTCCATCTTTTTCTTTGTAGGTTTTTAGCATAACAGAACTTTTGATACTACCATTCGAGTAGTCTCAAATATAAAATTCATCCTTAGTATGTCTGCCCATGACGGGAATTGGAGAGCCGTTTTGGAAGAAAGGAGACTGAGATTGACCCCGTTGTGGAGAGAGATTTTTGATTCATAAGGTACTCTTTTGGCTCATTGTAGATAAATTTTGGTCGTCATATTGGGCACTTGGTCGTGTCGATTGGCTTTCGGAAGGATGCTATTTTTAAAGACACTAACATCTGAAGAAATCTTATGTGCAGTTGAAATTATGTCGGGTCGGTTCAAGGTGCCATCGCTTGAGGAGATGAAGACTAAGAGGAATAGTAGAAAGGCCAAAAAATGAGCCTGAAGTTCAAGAAGTAGTCTCAATGTCAAAGGAAGTGGTTTCGACTGAAATTCCCACTGTTTCAAGATAGTCGGCCAAGATGGTTGTCGCATCAAGGAAGAGGAAAGTTGTGGTTGAAGTAGAGGAGGAATTTGAGAACTTCATAGTGAAGATTCCTCATGGGTCGACTGTAATTTAGACCCTCAAACCTCTTAAAGTTCTTCAAAAGGCTCATTCTTGAAGAAGATGAACACAGGCTGATTGAATAGGGCCTAATGGAGACCAACAAAAAAAGTTGCGGCGTTGAGTTACCAGGTAAGGGTTCTGGAGAACTTTTTTTAATCTTTTCTTTTGGTCGAATGGGTAATACACACAAATGTTTTTCTAGACTATGGAATGCGGCCTCTTCATGCAATAGTATATCGAATCGAGCCAGAGGCGAACGAATGAGTTGGAGAAGTCCAATACGACAGTTAGGAAGGAGAATGCCGAGTTGAAAGAACCCATTGATAAACACTAAAAATTATACATTTATTAAAAGAAAAATTAATCATTTTACACTAGTTTCACTAATCCCCTTAATTTAACACATTTGTGAAATAATAATTAAATTTATATTTTATATATTTTATTGTGATTTTTATTCCCTATGTAGGTGAAATAATAATTTGGATATTTAACTAGAAAGATGGACTTAACTCACGGATTTTGGAGACCATAAATTTGAAAGGGGTGTTCTAACAGTGTACAATTTCGGAAATTCTAACTTAGCGTAATTTTCATATTTTGGTCATAACGTTTTACTTCATTATCGGAGTAAGGTGATTTCAGTTCCAGATGAAATAAGTGTTGAGATTTATGTCCTAAAGCTTCATGTATTGTAAAACGGATTTGATTATTGTAATAATAATAAATGCATTATTCATTTTATCAAAGTTGTTTGATTTATATCACATATTATCCAATTGTCGTTTACCTTGATTATTATTGTACCTTCAGAATTAGTGTATGTTTGATGCACAAGAGGATTTAAGTCTGAAATTAGTAATCTAAATAGTCTATAGAGAGCAAACAAAGAGGGTACTTTGTTTGTGGTTTATCTATAACTGCGGTTCATTCTATACTTGTATGACGACCTTGATCAGGGATCATTCATGTAGTGACATGGGAATGGAGGCACCTTGTATGATGAGATCATATAGGATTGGACTAAGATAAATACAAATTTCTTTTAATATCCGTTAACCAAAGAAATTTATTTTATCTAATAGATGGTAATATAGATTCGATCTTAATTCTGAGTGTACTACGAACTCCTGCATGACAGGCTATGTGTCTTTGATTTACTATGGTGAGGTTGGTGTTGCATTCCCGGCCAATAACTACGTATTTTGGGGATATGGTTTGTTGTGTAACTGGGAACGTTTTACATAGATATGGAATTCACTCATTCCTACGAGAAACAGAAGAATATTTTTTTAAGAGTTGATTCGGGACTTGAACAATTTGTGCGCTCAACTTTTCTATTGCGAATAGAAAGTTTTATATTCATAATTATTATGAATTAATTGTTCATTATAGAATCAATGGTGCTTAGAGACAAAATATTTAGAGGGGTTTAACGGACTTTTGACCCGGCTCTATTTATGAGATATTCGTGAAAGGCTATATCAATATGTAATGACTATATCTATGGACACCGAAGTTGTTCGATTTTATTTTATCCATCTACGGTAACGGGAGTTCAACTTCGAGTTTTTTTTGGAATAACGCGGAGTTAATAATTCGTAATATTTGATTAAAGAGTTTAATTAATATTTCGGAATTATTGGAGCTCGAAACCGTTGGTCCATTTGGTCCCCGTGCTAGCTCGATTAACTGTAGCAAACCTAATATAATTATATTGTCTAATTATATATTCACTTTATATTTATATATTATTAATGAGATTAATAATATTTATTGTCACAAATGAAAATTATGTTAAATTAGTTTAACTTAATATTTTCTAGAATTCTTTGATTATGAGATAATCAAGTCTTGATTATAAGATAATCAAGTTATTAATAATTATGAGATAATTATTACAACATAATTAAAGGTAATTTAATCATTATTGAGATGGTGATTTTTATTTACCTTAGGAGACAAAGCCATATGGCTTACCATGTCATCCAAGCAATTATGTCTATTAGGTGACTTGTATACACCTAATAGTTTTGTCATTAGCTAATGCATTTTATGCTTTGGTATGGCCTCCACATTTATGTGTTTACCATTGAAAGAAAACATTAGATGCTTAATGACAAAGTCCTTATCTTCAACTTATCATTTCTTATGCTTTGTATGGCATTCATATTTTTTGTGTTGGCCATTGCAAGAAAACATTAGATGCTTAATGACAAGGTTAGTTGGCTTGTGTAAGAGAATATAATCTCTACCATTATCTCACTTCTAAGGTTAACATTTTGCAAACATTCACACAAGTGTTGTGAGAAAGATTTGAGAGAAAATAGAGAGAGTTTAAACATTCACAAGAGTTGTGAGAGTGTTTGAAATTCATAAAGTCAAACACAAATTGTGACATATTGATTCTCTAAATCGTTTATAGTTAATCTTTGTGATTGAAGGCCACACTTCGGTTTGTTAGTTTCGAGTCATAGTTCGGAAGATCGAGTGGTTGATCCAAGTGTTGGACAACAAATGATTGATTTCGGCTATTACAACAAAGGGAGAAGGAAAAGAAAATTTTAAAGATCCATACCGGACCCGGTGCCACCACAAGCAACTTCCGCCGCGCAAAGAAAATTTGTTTCCTACAATAAGACACAAAGATCTACAACTTTGAAGTTCACAGGATTTTCTAGTTCTGAGGTTTTCAAGGCCGAAATTGTTGAAAAATCCAAAGTGTGTTATCTGTAATTATTAAAGGCATTATAAAAAAAATTATGGAAAATGATAATTTACAATTTTCAAACTTCCACCAAACATGCCTGCATGTTTGGTGGAGAAAATGGTGGAGGAAATGATGGAGGAAATAGTGGAGAAAATGATGGAGAAAATTGTGGAGAAAGCTTGCAAAATTTCTATAAATAGAGGTGCTCTGCACCTCATTTTCCTCAGTCCGATTTCCATAGTTTTCTCTAAAAATTTATGGATTTCTAACTCTTGTTGTTATTTTTTTTTGAAGCTTTCTTGTAATTTCTTTTTCTTTCAGTAATAAAATTATGTGTGTTTTTATTTAAAATTATGAGTAGCTAATTTCTTTTTACTATGGTAAAGAGTGAAATTTTTAATATGAAAATTTAGATTAATATCACTTATGTTATAATATATAAATTGAAATCTAATGATTAATATTTAATTTAATTATGGATTAATTATTAACAAACTTTGTTACCGCCTATATGACTGGTTTTATTTATTTGGCATAATTGAGTACCTAACTGGACTTGTTATAGACAAAAGTTACCACCGCCTTTATGGATGGTTTTATATGTTTTGGTATAATTAATTCTTGAAATAAAGTAATTAGATAATAATGACAATTTATATATATAAAAAGTGAAATTTCTAAATTTGAAATATTAAAAGTGGATCTCCTAGCTCCAGTATTTTATTTTATTATTGCGGTTTAAATTAAAATTCTCCAATCACTTCAAACAATTCATTTTTTTTCTTTTCACTCAAATTGTTATTTTATCATATTAAATCTATTCCATGTGGATCGACTCCGGTCTTACCAGGTTATTTTATTACTTCGACCCTCTTATACTAAGGTTGGTGAAGGATCAGGTTTGAAGGAAAGTCAGACTATGGGGACTGAGGTCGTACCTGCCTTTGCTACCCAAGAAGCCCTTACTGTTGTCGCTTCCCTTGCTGAGGATCCTGAAGTTGAAGCTGCTGAAAACTGAAGATTGCATTCCTCTTTAGAGCTTATAATTTTGATGACTGGTGGCCCTTTTGTAGAACATTTTATTTTCCTATAACAATTTTTCCCATTTAAGAATTTATTCTTGATTTTATTGTCGCCTTTTTTTTTCGCTTGAACTTTTATTTACCGAAATGTTATATTGATGTTTAAGTAATCTTAAACTTAATGGGGGAATGCACTCCAACCGAGTTAAGAAATAATGGGAAATTTTTAACAAATCCAAAGTGAATAAAGGCTACAAGTTTATCTCATTGTCTCCTAGTCATTAATCAGTCACTTGTCGAGTGGCTATATTATGACTAAATGTTCTAGCTTTATCGGTAGAACCGCTTGAGATAGATTGTGTTCCAGCTATTCTGAATGGTTCTTCCATCTGCAGTCCTTAACTTGTAGGCTTCTTACCCGACAACCTTCGTAATGACGTATGGGCCCTCCCAGGTCGATCCAAGCATCCATTCTCCAACTTCTTTTGTGTTTTGGAAGACTTTCCGCATGACCCAATCTCATTCTTTGAATATTCGAGACCTGACATTTTTGTTAAAATAATTGGCCATCATCTACTGGTGGGCAGCTAGTCGTATGGAGGCATGTTCTCTTAGCTCATCGATTGTGTCAATGTTGTGATCCATGAGATGTCTGTTGGATTCTTCTTCGAGCCATTGGTAGCGTGGAGATGGAACACTTCCTTCGGCTGGAATGACTTCTTCAGCTCCAAATGCTAGTGAGAATGGGGCTTCTCTAGTCGACGAATGAGTCGTTGTTATGTAGGACTATAAGACTCCTGAGAGCTCGTCTACCCATGCCCATTTTTATTTCTCCAATCTTGTCTTTAATGTGTTCATAATAGTCTTGTTAGAAGACTCGGCTTGATCATTGGCTTGTGGAAAATATGGGGTTGAGAAGCTAAGTTTGATACCTCAGTTCCTGCAGAAATCTTGAAAGCGATGACTGATGAATTGGGAGCCGTTGTCAGTTACAATCTCTCGTGACAGACCGAATCGACATATAATGTTTTTCCAAACAAAGACTTGTGCTTCTCTATCTTGTATCTTGGCGAGCGCTTCTGCTTCAATCCACTTCGAGTAGTAATCTGTGAGGGGTAGCACATAAACTCATTATCCTGGGTGTTGGACAATTATGACCCATAGCGTCACTATTTGTACAGATCATGGTGTTGTTGTACAAATTAACTATGTGACAAAGGAGATTGCTCTCTTATCATTTGTGATTAGATCACCTAGATGTATAAATGATAGGAGGTCCCTATGATTAGTTTCTGGATTGAGAATGATATGAGACAGTATCAGTCCACGAAGGATTAATCATTAAATATCCCTAGTTAGAGCATTGTCGAGATTGGACATCGATAAATGCGTAAAAGACTAGTATTACACTTGTGCGCGTTGTGATGGCATAACGGCATAGTTCTCATATATTTGGGTATAGGATACTCATGCAAGTGTAATAGGAGGTTGTGTTTTACCGATGGTATGGGAAACAGCTTCGCTCTGGATAGACCCCATCGGAATTTCATTGGTAGTATGACTATGTGTCTATGGAAGTCCGAAATCAGGGTAGGTGTATTTGGTCTTAACCTGAGACTTGCACCGCTAATACTTGCGACAATCAATATACTTTGGTTTTGGTCTTCCAGGGCTTTAACCGGTTTCTGTGTACGCCTCTTCTGGGTATATCGAGAATCGTAGTGTGTTGGGTGTGATGTCAAGACGGAAGTATCACTCCAGTCATAGTGGAGATGATGTCACGTAGGATACGGTACTAGTACCCTTAAGTACTGCAGTCATCGGGATAAAATGACAAGGTCATGTTTATCCGATTATAGAGGCTAGTTACCAGACATCTGACATGTGCTTCGTACGGGGCAGACACAATTCCAGCCCCAGGCCTAGCACGTGACATCCGATACTGGATCGACATACGCAATACTACGTATACTACGTCTGATATAGATCCTTATTCCTGTAAGGATATTTCTGGAGAATTGGGTAGGCATGGCGCTTTGCTAGAAGCCAACCTTGTCTTGTAAATCGGTACAAACGTAGTATTAGGTACTTACATGTTCGGATAGTCCGACGACCGTATTTACTGCCAACATATCCGGGGATCTCATAGGTCGCTTCCCAAAGATTCACCGATAACGTATGACTCGCACTTTTAATTAATCTGAGATTAATTAGATGAGAGAGAAAATTAATCTTGGATTAATTGCGGAGATATTTTATCTGGGATAAAATATCAATTAAAGAGAGATAACGATTAATTTGGAATTAATCGATTAATTAATATATTTGATATATTAAATGAAATTGGATTTTGACGCGGAATTAAAATTAGATTTTAATTTGGGCGAACGAGTTAATTTAGAATTAATTCGTTAGCGACGTGAATAGTGATTTCGCTAGGCAAAATCATTTAATTACGTCGCAACAGAAAATTCGTTAATTTGGAATTAGCGAACCTGAGCCCGGGATTGTTTGCGA
Organism: Zanthoxylum bungeanum; assembly: GCA_019454045.1. Taxonomy (NCBI): domain Eukaryota; kingdom Viridiplantae; phylum Streptophyta; class Magnoliopsida; order Sapindales; family Rutaceae; genus Zanthoxylum; species Zanthoxylum bungeanum. Next base: position 17,143 of record SKCR01034886.1, read on the forward strand.
GCGCATTCGCATTTCGAATTCGAATGCGGCACACAAGTCAAATCGCTAGTCACATCAAGTGTCAAATCATGTCACTTTGAGTGATGTGATAATTGATTGATTGATGTAGTGGTTGGCATTTATGGCTTTTATTGTTTGACTTTTTAAAGCCAAAATTTTGGTATATGATTTAGAAAATCAATTACCAAAAACCAATTACACATTTTCTTTTATCTCTCTCTCTCTCCTTCTCACGGTTTGGAGCCAAGAAGTTCCCTCTCTCTCTCACGCCATTTCTTCTTCTGTTTTGCTGGGCAGAACCGAAATGAAGGGAAGCCAAGTGTGATTTCGTTGCAAAATCAAGAGTGCTAGCACACTCCGGGATCATGCGAAGGTGATAGGGAAGTCCACCCATGAGCCGGGAATCATTTGACGAAGCTTGGAGCTTGGATTCTTGAAGATTGATGGCCGAAAATGGAACCCAACAACAGTCATTGCCGTGACCATGACAGAGGCAGAAAATCCTTTTT
>SKCR01034887.1:0-17581 GCA_019454045.1 Zanthoxylum bungeanum
AAGACTCCTCATCGGGTTCGGTATGAAAAAAATGCAATGCCTACAGTTTCCTTAGGATACCAATTACAAATGGGCACTTATCCAAATTGGGTGTACTTTGGTATCATCCAACATATGGCCAGCATTCCAAACTTGATTTCTTTCCTGTTCATATTTAATATGGTGTCTGTCCAACAGAATTTAAAGGAAACTTATTCAAAATAGTATTGCACTGTTCAATGCGTATCCCGTGAAGGATTTTTTTAGCTCAGTGCGACTCATCATTAACCTTACTATGTCTAACAAGTTCGGTTTTTCCGTACGAAACACCATTCAATTGAGGTGTTCCGGGAGGAGTCCAATGTGAAATAATACCATACTCTTTCAAGTAATCGAGAAACTTTTTCCCAAGTATTTTCCACTACGGTCCAACCATAATATCTTAATACTTTTGCCCGTCTGTTTTTCTACTTCGTGTCGAAACTCCTTGAATTATCAAAAGTTTCCGATTTGTGTTTCATAAGATACACATAACCAAAATGCAATGCAACATCCGTAAAGGTACGAAGTATTTTTATAACTACCTCTAGCCTAGCTAGACATGGGCCACATACGTCACCATGAACGAGGGGTAAACAGCTCGGTGGTACGTACACCCTTTACCGCTAAAAGGCGTTTTAGGCTCTTTGCCTAATAAACAAGACTCACAGACATCATTTGAATTAGGATGAAATCCGTCCAAGTATCCACTCTTCAAAAGTGCGGATATACGAGTCTCGTTAATGTGTCCCAGACAACAATGCCACAAATAAGTCTCATCTGATTTACTCAGTTCGAACTTTTTGTTTGTCATGTTATATGTTTGAGATTCATTTATATTCGAAATATAAATATTGTTATTCACATCTAATGTGTATATCTCAATATCATCTTTTAAACAAAACACCCATTGTTCTGGAACATAAAGGATACCCCGCAATGGTTAAACTAGATATAGAGATAATGTTTATAGTCAAACTATGTACATTATAACAGTTTCCTAATTTAAGTACATGCCCAAATGGCAGTTCCAAAACTTAGGTTCCCACAGCCAAAAAGCGACTCTCGTCCTATTCTGATTCACAGGTCGATCTCATCTGAAGCCAGTCTCTTGCTAATCAGCAGATCCCGCACATCAGTACATATGTATGTACCTCACCCAGTATCAAAATCAAATTTAAAACCAGTAGTGGACACATTTATTAGAATATCAAACATACCTGAAGTCGGAGGCTTGCCCGCCTTCACTTCCTTCATGTATGCCTTGTCCATACGGTAGTCACACTTCCAGTGACCCAATTTTCCACAGTTTAGGCAGACATCTTGGGATATGTCATTTGTCTTCCCAGAAGACTGCGACGATTTTGCCTTTGCCCTTTTTCTTCACACCCCCAGAAGCCTTGCCTTCTGGGACGTCGAAGTAAGATGTGCCTTGTATTTCTTGCCCTTTTAGAATCTCTGGCTCTGCCTCCTTCAGCATAGCCATTACTCTCCAAGAGTTTTCTCTTGGTTCATGATGAACCCGCCCCCTCAGCATTCCGGCAGAGACTGTAAGATCAAATCTATGGAAGTCTCGGCCTCGTAGGTAATGCCAGCTAACCTTAGTTGTTCGATGTCAGCAATCATCTGTGACACATAGTGCTCGAAAGATGTACCCTCTAACATGTGCGAGCGAAAGAGCTTCTTTTGTAATTCACAACTTCTAAGATCTAAGGTTAGATCTATGAAGATCCTTTAATTTCAACATCATGGTATAAAGATCTAATCCTTAGTTCTGACGACGAAATTAAAGAGTCGTGCGGCAAGCATGATGGTTTGAGCACTAAAGTTTTCATCACGATGAGTCTCCCAAAGCTCATGCTCTAATATTTGCTCAACTTCGGGCTCAGACCCCGAGAGGCTTCTCTATTATTTAGAGTAACTTCTTGGCTTCCAAGACTATCCTGAGATTCATTTCCAATCTGGAAAATTAGAGCCGTTAAGACATTATCGCCCATGATTATGTCTGCAACGTTAATCTTTCCAGCCATCTCGATTGCAATAGTCCAACTATCCAATCAACGATTTCAGGTACACTCAAAATGTAATGGTTAATATGTTAAACTATATAACCAACTATAATGGAGTAGTAGTTTTTAAGTACAGTCCAACTGTTCATAAATAGCAATAAAAATATTAGTCCAACATATATTTATAAACAATAAATAAAATAAAGGAGCGCGTATTGGCAAGTATTTAAATGAAATTCCAAATTTAATACTCGCCTCCCACTATTTTTCGGCGAGCCTCTTGTTGGAAAATCTAATCCACGTCCCAAGATCAAAAGAACAAGCAAAAACATATAAATGAATGAACAATATTGAAGTATGGCGGAATCATACTCACAAAGATCGGAATGCGGATGCGTTGATGAAACAAAAATTTCTCCTTTGTGCAGTGTGAGGGTTTCGGCCAAACAGAAAAGAGAAGCTCCAAGCAATTTTTGATCCTTCCAAGCTCTAAGATGAGTTTCCCATAACACCTTTGTATGATCCCTTGATGGTGCTAGCAAAGATGTGAATTTTATGTTCCAAACATGCACAAATTCTTCAAGTTTTTGCAACAAAAACAGAAAAGTGGAGAGCCAAAACTGCAGTGAAGTATTCGGCAATGTGAGAGAGAGAGGAGAGATCTGATTTTTTGTTACAAAAATCAATTTATATTTATGCCATAATATGTATTAATTAATAATAAACTTATGACACAAATCATGCAATGGCTTAGAGTGTCAAACACTCATTTCCATGCAAAAACCTTGAGTGCATTGTACACTATCTCCATGCAATGCATCAACAATTAAATAATGCATATTATGACATGTGTCATGTGGGCCCCACACATTTCCAAATGAAAGTGGGCCCACGTGCACTCACGCGTTTGGGTTCGATATTTCCGAAATACCGAACTTACGTCGCGACGTTAATTAAATCGAATTTAAATAAATAATTGCGCCTAGCGAAATTATTATTTACGTCGCTAACGAATTAATTCTAAATTAACTCGTTTGCCAGAATTAAAATCTAATTTTAATTTTGCGTCGAAATCGAATTTCGATTATTATATCGAATATAATAATTTTACGATTAATTCCAAATTAATCGTTCTCTCTCTTTATATAGTACTTTATCCAAGATAAAGTCTCTCCGTAATTAATCCAAGATTAATCGAGTTTGAATCATACGTCATTGGTGAATCTTCGGGAAGCGACCCAAGAGATCTCTAGATATGTTGGCAGTAAATCCGGTGTCGACTATCCGAACACGTACGTACCAAGTACTACGTTTTTACCGATTTACAAGACAAGGTTAGGCTCTAGCAAAACGCCATGTCTACCCAATTCTCTAGAAATATTCTTATTGGAATATAAGATCTATAACAGGCGTAGTATACCGTAGTATAGTGTATATCGAATCAGTATCGGATGATCACATGTAAGGCCTGGGGCTGGAGATGTGTCTGCCCCGTACGATACATATATCGGACATCAAGCAACCAGTCTCTTTGAATCGGATAATCCTGACCTAGTCATATTATCCCGATGGTTGCAACCATTATAGAGTACTAGTTCTGTATCCCTCGCGATCATCATCTCCATATGTCTGAAGTGATACTTCCATCTTGACATCACACCCAATACACTACGATTCTCGATAAACCCAGAAGAGGTGTACACAGAACCCGTTAAAGCCCTGGACCACCAAAACTAAAGTTTACCGATTGTCGTAAGTACTAGCGATGCAAGTCTCAGGTTAAGATCATATGCACCTACCCTGAAGCGGACTCCCATAGACACGCAGACATACTACCAATGGGACTCCGCGGGGTCTATCCAGAGCGAAGCTGTTTTCCGTACCATCGGTAAAACACAACCTCCTACCGCACTTGCATAAGTATCCAATACTTAAATATATGAGAACTATGTCGTTGTGCCCTCACAACATGCACAAGTGCAGTACTAGTCTATTCCGCATTATCGATGTCCAATCTCGATAATACTACGACTAGGGATATTTAATGATTAAACCTTTATGGATTGATACCGTCTCATATCATCACAATCCGGAACTAATCATAGGGACTTTTACCATTTATATATCAAAGTAAATAAATTACAAAACGGTAAATGGCAATTTCATTACTACATAGTTAATTTTGTACAATAATACAATATCATTTACAAAATAGTGACGCTATGGGTCATTACTGTCTAACAATCTCCCACTTGGCCTATAGCCAGTCACTCAAGCATCTAAACATGAACTATTACATGTCGCTCAAACTTTTCCCGAGGAATAGCCTTCGTCAGCGGATCTGCAATTATCCTCTGATTCGATCTTTTCGATCTTCACATCGCCACGATGTATGATCTCTCGAATCAGATGGAATCGTCGAAGAACATGTTTGGATCGTTGATGAGCCCTTGGTTCCTTAGCCTGTGTTATAGCCCCGCTATTGTCACAATACAATGGAACGGGCTCAGCTGCTAACGGAACTACTCCTAATCCAATTAGAAATTTACGGATCCAAACTGCCTCTTTTGCTGCTTCAGCTGCTGCAATTTACTCCGCTTCAGTTGTTGAATCGACAACAGTATCTTGCTTGGAAGATTTCCAGCTCACTGCTCCGTTATTCAAGCAAAATATGTACCCGGTTTGCGACTTGAAGTCGACTCTGTCGGTTTGGAAACTTGCATCGGTATACCCAGATACCTCAAGTTCTCCACCTCCATAGATTAAGAAAACATCCTTAGTTCTTTTAAGATACCTAAGGATACTCTTAACCGCCATCCAGTGATCCTGTCCTGGATCGGCCTGATATCGACTGCACATGCTCAAAGCATAGGAACACATCAGGTCGTGTACATATCATGGCATACATGATCGATCCGACTGCCGAGGCGAACGGAGTCCGACTCATGTTGTCTCTCTCATCTTGTGTTTTAGGACACATGTCCCTAGATAGATAGACGCCATGTGATGTTGGCAACAGTCCCCTCTTGGACTGATCCATGTTGAATCTCTTCAACACTTTATCAATATATGTACTCTGGGAGAGTCCAAGTAGCCTTCTAGATCTATCCCGGTAGATCTTTATTCCTAGAATAAAAGCTGCTTCTCCCAGATCTTTCATGGAGAATTTTAATGAAAGCCAGCAGCTTTCACCGACTTTAACATGGGAATGTCATTGCCTATAAGCAATACATCGTCGACATAAAGGACAATAAAAGTCAGTGCACTCACACTAACCTTCTTATATACACAAGGATCATCTACGTTTTGAGTGAAATCATATTCTTTTATGACCTCATCAAAACGTTGGTTCCATGACCTCGATGCTTGCTTTAGTCCATAAATGGACCGATTTAACTTACAAACCTTGTTTGTAAGTCTTGGTGCGAAAAACCGTCAGGTTGTTGCATATAAACATCCTCCAACAGGTTTCCGTTAAGGAAAGCGGTTTTAACGTCCATCTGCCATATTTCGTAATCGTAATATGCAGCTATCGCAAGCATTATCCGAATGGATTTAATCATGGCAACGGGTGAGAAAGTTTCGTCATAATCAACTCCAAGTTGTTGACGATACCCCTTCGCTACGAGCCTAGCTTTGTACGTTTGTACGTTGCCATCCATGTCTGTCTTCTTCTTGAAGACCCATTTGCATCCAATAGGCTTTACGCCCTGGTGCATGTGATCAACCAGTGTCCAAACTTGGTTGGTATACATGGAATCCATTTCGGCCTTCATGGCCTCTTGCCATAAAGTGGATTCGATACCTTGTATCGCTTCCTCATACGTAGCCGGTTCAGTATCCTCAATAAGATTAATATCTACATGAGGTGAGATCAGGAATCCATACCTCTCAGGTATTACCCTGACTCTCTCCGACCTACGTAGTCCTTGTGTAATTGAAGATTGTGGTTCAGTCTCATCCTGGATGGACTGTTCATGTTCCGTTCTCGATTCATTGCCAGGAACAGTATCACTACGACTTTCATCGAGTTCTACTTTCCTCCCACTAAACACTGCATTTGGAATTCCTTCTCAAGGAAAACCGCATGTAGAGCAACAAATACTTTGTTTCTCTTGTGGGTAATAGAAGTAATATCCTTTGGTTTCCCTAGGATATCCAACAAATAGCATTTATCTGATTTGGGTTCAAGTTTGGTACCTTCCAAACGTTTGACGTATGCCCAGCAACCCCAAATCTTCAGGAATGAGAAACCTGGTTTCTTTCCTGTCCATATCTCATACGGAGTCTGTTCAACAGACTTTGACGGAACCCTATTCAAAATAAGAATTGCACTTTCTAATGCATGTCCCCAGAAGGATATAGGTAGCTCAGTGCGACTCATCATCGACCTTACCATGTCAAGCAAGGTACGGTTTCTCTCCGTTCAGACACACCATTTAATTGTGGTGTTCCAGAGGAGTCCATTGTGAAAGAATACCATATTCTTTCAGTAATCTTGAAACTCATTACTTAGTATTCGCCACCACGTCCCACCGTAATGTTTTAATACTCTTGCCTGTTTGTTTTTCAACTTCGTGTCGAAACTCTTTGAATTTCTCAAAAGTTTCCGACTTGTGCATCATTAGATACACATAACCATAACGCGATGCATCATCCGTAAAGGTTACGAAGTATCGGTATCCACCTCTAGCCTGGCTAGACATGGGCCCACAAACGTCACTATGAACGAGGGCTAACAGTTCAGTGGCTCGTTCACCTTACCACTAAAGGTGATTTAGGCATTTTGCCTAATAAACAAGATTCGCAGACGTCATATGAATTTGGATCAAATCCGTCCAAGTACCCACTCTTCAAAGTGTGGATATGCGAGTCTTGTTGATGTGTCCCAGACGACAATGCCACATATAAGTTTCTTCCTTTGGATTACTCATTTTGAGCCTTTTGTTTGTTATTTTACGTTTTGGAGATTTGTTTATATTCAAAATATAAAGACCATTATTTGCATCGGCACTGCAAATTTCTGCATCATTTTTATATAAATAACACATGGTGTTTTTAATACAAAAGTGTACCCATACTGGGTTAACAAAGATACAGAAATAATATTCTTAGTTAACTAGGAACAAATAACAGTCATTTAGTTCAAGTACATGCCCCGAGGGCAGTTCAAAACAAAAGTGCCTACGGCCAAAACAGCAACAGAAGTTCCATTTCCAACTCGTAGATCTACCTCCCCCGAAGCCAGTCTCCTGCTATCATGCAGATCCTGCACATCAGTACAAATATGAGAACCACAGCCAGAATCAAAAATCCAATTTTTATTAAGACTAGAGTAGTCATATTTATCTCAATAACAAACATACCTGAGGCCGTGCCTTGCCCGCCTGTATGTCCTCCTTATGTCCCTTGTTCATGCGGTAGTCACGCTTCCAGTGACCTTTCTTGCCGCATTTCAGGCAAACATCTTGAGACTTGTCCCTTGGCTTCCCAGAAGCCTTTGTTGACTTGGCCTTGCCTTTGTTTCTATGCTTTTTCTTGTTAACACCCTCAGTTGCCTTGAGCCCAGCTTTCGGCGTTTGAGATGTTGATGCAAAGTGCGCCTCGCGCTTGTTGCCTTTCAGAAGCTCTTTCTCTGACTCCTTGAGAATCGACAATAACTCTCCAAGAGTATCATCTGAATTCATCAATTTGTAGTTGATGACAATCTGTTTCCAAGTATCGGGTAGTGACTGTAGAATTACATCTATAGCGCTCAGCCTCCAAGACTATACCCATATTAGCCAATTCATCAAGATCGGCTATCATTTGAGTCCCATGGACCTCAACAGAACTACCATCAGTCATACGGGAGCGAAAGATTTTCTTCACCAACTCGTACCTTGCCATCCGCTTATTAGTGCGGTGAAGATCTTGCAATCTTGCCATCATATTATAAGGATCCAAGTCCCTATTCTGGCGGCGAAAGTGTTGAGTCATTGAAGCAAGCATGATCGACTGAGCCGTGTCACAATCATCACTGTGAGTTTTCCATAACTCCAACTCAAGTGGCTCAGTGGGCTTAGGCCCGAGAGTCTTTGTATCGTATACAGTATCCTCTCCGCCCCAAGGACTATCCTTAGGTTCATTTCCCAATCAGCGAAGTTTGTCCCCTTAAAGACATTGTCACCCATGATGATGTCTCGGACATTTACCTTGCTTGCCATCTTAACTACGATAGTCCAACTATCTAGTTAACGATATATAGGTACAGTCAAACTGTTACAAGAAAAATAACATTTTATTAGTCCAACTAATTGTTAAAATATTGACGAAATAAATTTTGTAAGCGCGTAAAGCTAAGTATCTGAATGAAATTGCAAATTCAATCAATACTAGCCTCCCACTATTTTCTACAAGTCTCTAACCCTCTGTTGAGTACTCGGGAATCCAATTCCTAGTGGGCTAGGATCCCGTTAAATAACACACAACCTTGACTTTGGCCAACAAGTTGTATGATATTTAACTAGGTAGATCTCGAAGATCAATTGGATCCCATCCAATTCCTAGATCCGGTAGGTGGACATCCAAGTCCGAAACATATATATCTAATACATATGTCAATGTATCCAATACATTTTCCTAACATTTCCTCTGAATCAACTAAGCCTTGGCTTTGGCACAACAACCTAATGATTCCAGTTAAGCGGGACCCATTGACGAGGAAAGTTTCGTAATCAATGTCGATGGACAAGAAGTGATCTTGACTTTGGCCAACAAATCACAACTTGGACAGGACACCGATGTGGAACAAAACTCTCATGATTCAAACACATCCTCAATTGACAAAGGTCTTGACTTTGGCCAACAAACCAATGCCATTTCGGATCTTGAGAAAGAATCATTCAACGGAAGGAAAATCGCTTAATATTGTTTGAGGGATTTTTCGCGTAATTGGCAACCAATTAATTTATCTTTGTTAGGTCTCATCATCATACACCCCTTAAGCATGCTTCTAAAACATCATAAAGCGCGTAAAGTAAAGTAATATGATATGCGGATGGATATATAAACAACTTGTTCCTAGAACAAATCACTCCCTTCCTCTCCCCCTAGCACTATTCTACTTCTACCCAATTACATAATACAATAAGAGAAACCTCATTTACATTGAGGGGAATTAGGTGAGAAGAGAATACAAAGAGATAAAGAGATAAGGCTGGACACGCAGGTCCAATTTATAAATTCCAAATTTACAATAATTCTAAAAATTACCCTTCCTTCTAATATCCATCCGATATACACTATTCATACAACACATCCACATTCATTCATTCAAGGCACGTTATACAACCAATCAAATCCATTTAATTAGTCTTTAATTAGGTGACAATACAATGTTCAAACAATGTTTGCATTTGCGCGAGTCCAACTCGTTTTGAGAATAAATACTTATAGTATGAATTCACGAATTATATCGAACTAACTACTCGTTAAATCCAATTTAAGTCGTATTCAATAATAATCCTTTTATTTAATTCTAAATTAAATATTTACACTTTTATTGTGCTTTTATAACTTAGATTCCAAATCTAGTACTATTGGGTCTCAAAGCCCAACTAACATCTAATGTTCGTTAATTTAAAGTCCGATGGGCTTTCTATTGATTTCATTAGGCTTGGGCCTTGGTCAATGTGGGTCAAACCCAATTTCCAAGCCCAATAAGGAATCACCCTCATTTGCCATAAAAATCAATATCAAGCCCATAAGGCCCAATTAAACATAAAAGCCCATTTATTACATTTGGACTTAAATGGTGTGATTTAGGCCCATTTTGGATCCAATCCAAATGGTCCAAATCTACTTGGCCCAACCAAGCCCATTTATGTCCAAATATAATAGTTTTAGGCCGAATTCAAAATTAAGCCCAATTACCAAATTTTAAAATTCCAAATTTTATAACTTAATTAATTAAAGTGTATTATCATGATTAATCCTTTAAATCAATATTCCCAAAATATCAAATAATCCATTAATCATATTTTTATCTTAAATATATGTCCAACATTATTTAATCAAAAAATCAAGTCCCTAATCTTCTTCCATGCATTCGGCCAAGGTGATGAAAAATTACCGATTTCGTTTTCAATCCAATCGAATCACAAATCGTCATTTTATGTTCGTTTAAAGTCATCCAATTATCTTATAAACAACAAATCATCATCTCCATGGTCTAGGTAGTATTCGGCCAAGCCTCTCCAAGAGGGGAAAAATTAATCCAATTTATTTTCATGAAATTGATAATGTATAACATAATGTAACATACATTAAGCATACTTAATCAATCAAAATCATCAAATCATGCTTCAATCAATTTTGCCCAAATATTACCCTAATATATTTGCATGCTCTTTAAGCTCAATGATACCATTGTTGGAAAATCTAATCCATGTCCCAAGATCAAAAGAACAAGCAAAACATAAATAAATGAATGAACAATATTGAAGTATGGCGGAATCATACTCACAAAAAAGATCGGAATGCGGATGCGTTGATGAAACAAAAATTTCTCCTTTGTGCAGTGAGGGTTTCGGCCAAACAGAAAAGAGAAGCTCCAAGCAATTTTTGATCCTTCCAAGCTCTAAGATGAGTTTCCCATAAAACCTTTGTATGATCCCTTGATGGTGCTAGCCAAAGATTGAATTTTATGTTCCTAACATGCACAAATTCTTCAAGTTTTTTGCAACAAAACAAAAAGTGGAGAGCCAAACTGCAGTGAAGTATTCGGCAATGTGAGAGAGAGGGAGATCTGATTTTTTGTTACAAAAATCAATTTATATTTATGCCATAATATGTATTAATTATAATAAACTTATGACACAAATCATGCAATGGCTTAGAGTGTCAAACACTCAATTTCCATGCAAAACCCTTGAGTGCATTGTACACTATCTCCATGCAATGCATCAACAATTAAATAATGCATATAATGACATGTGTCATGTGGGCCCCACACGTTTCCAAATGAAAGTGGGCCCACGTGCACTCACGCGTTCGGGTTCGATATTTCCGAAAACCGAACTTACGTCGCGACGTTAATTAAATCGAATTTAAATAAATAATTGCGCCTAGCGAAATTATTATTTACGTCGCTAACGAATTAATTCTAAATTAACTCGTTTGCCAGAATTAAAATCTAATTTTAATTTCGCGTCGAAATCGAATTTCGATATTATATCGAATATAATAATTTGACGATTAATTCCAAATTAATCGTCTCTCTCTTTATTATACTTTATCCAAGATAAAGTCTCTCCGTAATTAATCCAAGATTAATCGAGTTTGAATCATACGTCATTGGTGAATCTTCGGGAAGCGACCCAAGAGATCTCTAGATATGTTGGCAGTAAATCCGTTGTCGAACTATCCGAACACGTACGTACCAAAGTACTACGTTTTTACCGATTTACAAGACAAGGTTAGCCTCTAGCAAAACGCCATGTCTACCCAATTCTCTAGAAATATTCTTATTGGAATATAAGATCTATAACAGGCGTAGTATACCGTAGTATAGTGTATATCGAATCAGTATCGGATGATCACATGTAAGGCCTGGGGCTGGAGATGTGTCTGCCCCGTACGATACACATATCGGACATCAACAACCAGTCTCTTTGAATCGGATAATCCTGACCTAGTCATATTATCCCGATGGTTGCAACCATTATAGAGTACTAGTTCTGTATCCCTCGCGATCATCATCTCCATATGTCTGAAGTGATACTTCCATCTTGACATCACACCCAATACACTACCAAAACTAAAGTTTACCGATTGTCGTAAGTACTAGCGATGCAAGTCTCAGGTTAAGATCATATGCACCTACCCTGAAGCGGACTCCCATAGACACGCAGACATACTACCAATGGGACTCCGCGGGGTCTATCCAGAGCGAAGCTGTTTTCCGTACCATGGTAAAACACAACCTCCTACCGCACTTGCATAAGTATCCAATACTAAATAAATATATGAGAACTATGCCGTTGTGCCCTCACAACATGCACAAGTGCAGTACTAGTCTATTCCGCATTATCGATGTCCAATCTCGATAATACTACGACTAGGGATATTTAATGATTAAACCTTTATGGATTGATAACCGTCTCATATCATCACAATCCGGAACTAATCATAGGGACTTTTACCATTTATATTCAAAGTAAATAAATTACAAAACGGTAAAAGGCAATTTCATTACTACATAGTTAATTTTGTACAATAATACAATATCATTTACAAAATAGTGACGCTATGGGTCATTACTGTCTAACACCTCTAACCCTCTGAAGGAGTACTCGGGAAACCTAGTTTCCTAGTGTCTAGGATCCCGTTAAATAACAACACACCTTGACTTTGGCCAACAAGTTGTATGAAACTTACTAGGAGAACTCTAAGATCAATTGGATCTCATCCAATTCCTAGATGCTGTATGGTGGACCTCCAAGTTCGAAACATATGTCCAATATATGTAAATATATCCAATATATTTCCTAACCTATTTCCTTGAATCAGCTAAGCCTTGGCTTTGATCAATAAGATTAAATTTTTCTAGTTAAGCCGGGACCAATTGACAGTGGGAAACTTCGTATCGACGTCGATAAACTAGAAGTGACCTTGACTTTGGCCAATAAATCATAATCGCCCAAGACATGTGATATATAAACAAAGCTTTCGTGGTTCAACACATCTGTGATGGACATTGATCTTGACTTTGGCCAACAAACCAATGCCAATCGTGGATCTTGAGAGAGAACCACTCAATGGAAGGAAAAACGTTTAATATTTGATGAGGGTTTTTTGCGTAATTCAACCAATTTATTATCTTTGATTAGGTCTCATCATACACCCTTAAGCATGCATTCTAAAAGCATAATAAGTGCGAAATAAATTAATAATGATATACGGATGGATATAAATAAATTTGTTCCTAGAACAAATCTCTCCATTTCCTCTCTCCCGCTAACATTATTCATACTTCTACACCCACCACATTACATAAAAACAAAAAGAAACCTCATTTACATTGAGGGAAATTGTGAGAAGAGAAATACAATGAGAAATAGATAATAGGCTGGACACGCAGGTCCAATTTAATAAATTCTAAATTTATTACAACAATTTCCAAAATTTCCGCCACCCTTCTAATATCCATCCGATATACATTATTCATATAATACATCCAAGTATTCACACATAGCATGTTATTCAATCAATCTAATCCAATTAATTAATCTTTGAATTAATGACCATCCAATGTTCAAACAACGATTTGATTTGCGCGAGTCCAACTCGTTTAAGAATAAATACTCAAAATACGTATTCTTTAATTATATCGAACTATAATTTTTAAATCTAATTTTATTTGTATTCAATACTAATTCTAATTTAATTCCAAATTTAATAATTACACTTATTTATGTGCCTTTTAGACTTAGATACTAAATCCAATCTTAATGGGTCTCAAAGGCTCAATTAACATCCAATGTCAATTTAATTAAAGTCCAATGGGCTTTTAATTAATTCTTAAGGCATGGGCTTTGGCTAATATGGATCAAACCCAAATGCCATGGCCCAATTTAGGAATCACCATTTGCCATAAAATAAATTTTGGCCTATTAGGGCCAATTAAGTTGTTAAAGGCCCAGGTATTATATTTGGACTTTATGGAATGGTTTTAGGCCCAATTTTGATCCAATCCAATTATCCTAAACCAAGCTTGGCCCAACCAAGCCCATTAAGCCCAAATACAACAATATTATCCCAATCCAATTTAAAGACTAATTTTATTATTAACATGATATTCTAAATATCATATTAATTAATTAAAGTGTAATTGCCATAATTAATTAGTTAAACCAATATTTCCAAAACATCAATTAAACTAATTAATCAAGCTTTAATATATTCAATTCATGTCCAACACAATTGAGGCAAAATCAATTCTTTAACATGCTTCACTCACGACAATTAACATCCAATTTTGATTTCAATCCAATTAAACCAATAATTAATATACATTTCATGCTAATAACACATCCAATTGTCTAATTATCAAAAATTACCATGAGCAATTAAGGGTTCAAGTTTCGGCCAAAGGTAAAGAATTGGGGATTTTTGATCCAATCAATTTTTTTCTCAATTCTATTGATGCAAAAATCCAATTCATCATCATCCAACCACAACCAAACAAGAAATTTAGGAAAATCAAGTTCCAACCAAAAAATCCCAAATAAAATCCATAAACCCTAAATCCAAATCAAGCTTAGATCTCGCTCTGATACCATTGTTAGTGTCATAGATATGCCACGGGATCTCTGAGCGTGATTCGTGTGTGTGAATTAATCGAAGAAAGTTACGGAAAAACTTACTTTGATCGGTTTTAGGATTTCAAAAATTCCTTTGGATGTAGAAGCTCCAAGATTTAAATCGTGTTCCAAACTCTCGGGTGAGTTTCCCTACACCTTAATTGACTCCTTGTAAGTGCTAGCTAAATGAAATTTCGCAACAAAACTTCATTGGTGTAGGAAGAAGCTCACGTCAATGGCAAAGGAAGAATAAAGAGTTTTTTGTGAATAGTAACTCAGTCTTACTTCCAAAGTTGACTTGCTAATTTATACAAAGGTTGAGGGTTGGTTTTCGTTTGAGTGTATAACAAGCAATCCAAGATTTACTCAACCAATAACAACTTCCATCAAATGTCAAACATGTTGATGTAAGTCAAGTGAGTCCCACCACTTTTAAATTCCAAATTTAAGTCGAATAACTCAACACGCAACTTCGCTCGGGCCCGGGTTCGTTTAATCCGATTAAACGAATTTTCCATCGCGACATAATTAAATCTAATTTAATTAAATAATAATGCCTAGAAAAATTATTACGGAAGTAGCTTAAAAATTAATTCCAAATTAATTCGTTCGTATGAATTAAAGTCCAATTTAATTCCGCATTGAAATCCAATTTCAATTAATATATCTAATATATTTATTTAATCGATTAATTCCAAATTAATCGTTCTCTCTCTTCTATTTTAAATTTATCCCAGATAAATTCTTGCCGTAATCAATCCAGATTAATTTTCTCTCTCATAATTAATCCTTGATTAATTATGTTCGAGTCAAATTGTTAGACAATATGTCCCATAGCGTCACTGTTTGTAAATGATATTGTATTATTGTACAAAATTAACTATGTGATAATGAAATTGCCTTTTGCCGTTTTGTAATATTATTTACTTTGATATAAATGGCGAAAGTCCATATGATTAATACCGGATTGAGATGATATGAGACAGTATCAATCCATAAGGTTTAATCATTAAATATCCCTAGTCGGAGTATTATCGAGATCGGACATCGATAATGCGGAATAGACTAGTATTGCGCTTGTGCACGTTGTGTGAGGGCACAATGGCATAGTTCTCATATATTTAAGTATTGGATACTTATACAAGTGCGATAGGAGGTTGTGTTTTACCGATGGTACGGAAAACAGCTTCGCTCTGGATAGACCCCGTGGAATCCCATTGGTAGTATGTCTACGTGTCTATGGGAGGCCGCATCAAGGTAGGTGTATATGGTCTTAACCTGAGACTTACATCGCTAGTACTTGCGACAATCAGTAAACTTTGGTTTTGGTGGTTGGGGACCTTAACCGGTTCTGTGTACACCTCTTCTGGGTTTATCGAGAATCGTAGTGTACTGGATGTGAGTCGAGATGGAAGTATCGCTCAGACATATGGAGGTGATGATCACGCAGGACACAGAACTAGTACTCTATAAAAGGTTGCAACCGTCGGGACAATATGACCAGGTTAGGATTGTCCGATTTAAAGAGACTAGTTGCTTGATGTCTGATATATGTTTCGTACGGGGCAGACACATCTCCAGGCCTACAGGACAAATGTGATCATCCGATACTGGATCGATGTACGCAATACACTTGGTATACTACGCTTGATATAGATCTTATATTCCTATAAGAATATTTCTGGAGAATTGGGTAGGCATGGCGCTTGCTAGAAGCCAACCTTGTCTTGTGAATTGGTAAGAACGTAGTACAAGGTACGTAGTGTTCGGATTATCCGACGACCGTATTTACTGCCAAAATATCCGGAGATCTCTTGGGTCGCTTCTGAAGATTCACCTATGATATTTGATTCGGACTTAATTAATCTTGGATTAATTGGGAGAAACTTTATCTGGATAAAGTGCCTTGTTTAGAGAGAGAACGATTAATTTAGAATTAATCGATAAAATATTTATATTCGATATAATAATCGAAATTCGATTTCGACGCGAAATTAAAATTAGATTTTAATTCGGGCATACGAGTTAATTTAGAATTAATTCGTTAGTGACGTAAATAATAATTTCGCCAGGCGCAATTATTTATTTAAATTGATTTAATTAACGTCGCGACGTAAGTTCGGTATTTCGGAAATATCGAACCCGAACGCGTGAGTGCACGTGGGCCCACTTTCATTTGGAAACGTGTGGGGCCCACATGACACATGTCATTATATGCATTATTTAATGGTTAATGCATTGCATGGTGATAGTGTACAATACACTCAATGGTTATGCATGGAAGTTTGAGTGTTTGACACTCTAAGCCATTGTATGTTTGTGTCATAAGTTATTATTAATTTAATAATATTATGACATAAATATAAATTGATTTTTGGTAACAAAAATCAATAACACAAAAAAAAAAACTCTCCTCTCTCTCTCACAATGCCGTGAACTCCAAAGGAAGAAGAAGAAGATTTGATTTTCTTTTCTCCATTTGCTAGCACATTGAAGGATCAAAGGAGGTGATAGGGAAACCATCAAAGAGCTTGGAATACACAAAGCTTGGAGCTTTCCACTCCTTTTCTCCTCTTGGCCGAATCATCCCACACTTGGAGCTTCCACCATTTGTTCATCTTCTTCATCACAAAAGCTTTGTAAGCATGATTCGCCATGCTTCACTTAATATATATATTCATTTGTTGTATTTCATATGCTTAAACTTTCCTTGGGACATATTATAGAAACCAACAATGGTATCATTGAGCTAGGTTTAAGCATGAAATATATTAGGTTAAAATTTGGGTAAAATTGATTGAAGCATGTTCTTGTGAAATTTGATGAATGAGTATGCTTATATTTATGTAATATGACATAATATGGAATCAATTTTATGAAAAATGCATTGGATGATTTTTTCCCCCAAATTTATCCCTTGGCCGAATGTGTGTCTACATTGGATGTATTGGAAATTTTTGTGTTTAAGATCATTGGATGACTTAGAACGTATACGGGACGTAGATAGTAATTCAATCGATTGATTGAAAAACAAATCGACACAAAAATTCTCACTTGGCCGAATGCTAAAAGACATGCAAATGGACTTGATTTTTGTTCAAATTAATGTTGGACATATGTTTTGAACAATAGATGATTAATAAATAAATGGGTATTTTTGAAATATTTGGTTTAATATATTAATCTTGGTATTACACTTTAATTAATTGG
>SKCR01034888.1:0-17564 GCA_019454045.1 Zanthoxylum bungeanum
TTAATTCCGAATTAACTTGTTTGCCCGAATTAAAATCTAATTTCAATTCCGCGTCGAAATCTAATTTCATTTAATATATCGAATATATTAATTCATTGATTAATTCTAAATTAATCGTTATCTCTCTCTTTACGATATATTATCCTAGATAAAATATCTCCGTAATTAATCCTAGATTAATTTTCTCTCTCTTCTATATAATCCCAGATTATTTAAGAGTGCGAGTTATGCGTCATCGGTGGATTATCGGGAAGCGACCCATGAGATCCCCAGATAAGTTGGCAGTAAATACGGTCGTCGGAGTATCCGAATCACGTACGTACCAAGTACTACGTTCTACCGATTTACGAGACAAGGTCGACTCCTAGCAAAGCACCAAGTCTACCCAATTCTCCGGACATATCCATTTAAGAATATTAAGATCTGTATCAAGCGTAGTATACAATTGTATTGTGTATATCGGTCCAGTATCGGATAGTCACGTGCTAGGGCTGGGGCTGGATAAGTGTCTGCCCCGTCCGAAACACATATCGGATGTCTGGTAACTAGTCTCTATAATCGGATATTCATGACCTGGTCATAATATCACGATTGGATGCGCATCACTTAAGAGCACTAATACCGTATCCTGCGTGACATCATCTCCACTATGACTGGAGTGATACTTCCGTCTCGACATCACATCCAATACACTACGACTCTCTGATAAACCCAGAAGAGGTGAACACAGAACCAGTTAAGATCCCCAACCACCAAAACCAAAGTTTTACCGATTGTCGTAAGTATTAGCGATGTAAGTCTCAGGTTAAGACTATAACACCTACCTTGATTTCGGCCTCCCATAGACACCTAGTCATAATACCAATGGGATTCCGAAGGGTCTATCCAGAGCGAAGCTGTTTCCCGTACCATCGGTGAAACACGACCTCCTATAGCACTTGCACAAGTATCCAATACTTATATATATGAGAACTATGCCGTTGTGCCCTCACAACGCGCACAAGTGCAATACTAGCCTATTCCGCATTATCGATGTCCAGTCTCGATAATACTACGGCTAGGGATATTTAATGATTAATCCTTCGTGGACTGATACTGTCTCATATCATCTCAATCCAGGAACTAATCATAGGGACCTCTCTTCATTTATATATATGTGGTGATCTAATCACAAATGACGAGAGTGCAATTTCCTTGTTACATAGTTAATTTGCTACAGCAACACAATGTTCTGTGCAAATAGTGACGCTATGGGTCATATTATCCAACAAATGGGTCACGTTTAACTGGAATAATTCAGTTTGTTGTGCCAAAGCCAAGGATTAGTTGATTCAGAGGAAAAAGGTTAAGCAATATATTGGATATATTGGCATATATAAGATATATGTTTCGGACTTGGATGTCCACCTACTGGATCTAGGAATTGGATGAGATCCAATTGATCTTAGAGATCTACCTAGTTAAATATCATACAGCTTGTTGGCCAAAGTCAAGGTTGTGTGTTATTTAACGGGATCCTAGCGCACTAGGAAATAAGGTTTCCCGAGTACTCAACAGAGGGTTATAGGCTCGCCGAAAAATAGTGGGAGGCAAGTATTAAATTTGCAATTTCGTTTAGATACTTGCCAATACGCGCTCATTTCAATTTTTCGTCAATTAATAAATATATTAGTTGGACTAATATTTAATCGTTGTTTTAAATTAAACAGTTGGACTGTATTCAAACTATTTCAAAATAATGGTTGATTATATAATTGAATTATAGTAATCAATATATTTGAATTTAACCAATTTAATTATAGTTGATTATATAATTAGACTATAGTAATCATTATATTAATAGTACCTGAAATCGTTGATTGGATAGTTGGACTATATCAATCAAGATAAATGAAAGATTATCGTTTAAAACATAAACCTGGGTTAAAATGTTTTTAAACGGATTTAATTTTCAAATTGGGAATAATACCTCAGGATAGTCCTGGGAACTAAGAAATTACTCTATTTGATAGAGAAACCTCTTGGGGCTAAGCCCAGAGTTGAGAAAATAGTAGAACATGATCTTTGGAAGATTCATGTAATGATAACTTTAGTGCTCAATCCATTATACTTACTGCAATGACTATTTAATTCCTTCGTCATGGTTCAATCCATAAATAGCTTCTTAACTGGAATCATTAATTGTAAATCAATTCGTTAGCCCGAATTAAAATCTAATTTTAATTTCGCGTAGAAATCTAATTTCGTATAATATATCGAATATATTATTTTATCGATTAATTCCAAATTAATCGTTCTCTCTCTTCAAATAGTATTTTATCCCAGATAAAATAACTCCGCAATTAATCCTAGATTTATTTTCACTATCTTATAATTAATCCTAGATTAATTATGTTCGAGTCATACGTCATCGATGAATCTTCGGGAAGCGACCCATGATATCCCTGGATATTCGGTCGTCGGACTATCCGAACATGTACGTACCTAGTACTACGTTTTTACCGATTTACAAGACATGGTTGGCTTCTAGCAAAGCACCGTGCCTACCCAATTCTCCAGAAATATTCTTAAAGGAATATATAATCTGTATCAGGCGTAGTATACAAAGTATTGCATATTGCGATCCAGTATCAGATGTCAAGTGCTAGGCCTGGGGCTAGACTTGTGTCTGCCCCGTACGAAGCACATATCAGATCTATGATAACTAGTCTCTATAATCGGATAATCATGACCTAGTCATATTATCATGATAGCTGCAGCATATAAGAGTACCAGTTCCGTATCCTACGTGACTATCATCTCCATATGACTGGAGTGATACTTCCATCTTGACATCACACCCAATACACTATGATTCTCAATATACCCCGAAGAGGCGTACACAGAACATGTTAAAGCCTTAGACGACCAAAACCAAAGTATATTGATTGTCGCAAGTATTAGCGATGCAAGTCTCAGGTTAAGACCAAATACACCTACCCTGATTCGGACTTCCATAGACACATAGTCATACTACCAATGGAATTTCGAGGGGTCTATCCAGAGCGAATCTGTTTCCGTACCATCGGTAAACCCAAATATATGAGAACTATGTCGTTATGCTCCCACAACTCGCACAAGTGCAATACTAGTCTATTCCGCATTATCGATGTCCAATCTCGATAATACAACGACTAGGGATATTTTAATGATTGAACCTTAGTGGATTAATAATGTCTTATTTCTTATCAATCCGGAACTAATCATATGGAATTTTATCATTTATATATCCCGGTAATCCAATTACAAATGATAAAAGAGTAATTTCCTTTGTCATATAGTTAATTTGTACAACAACACCATGTTCTGTACAAATAGTGATGCTATGGGTCCGAATTGTCCAACAATCCCATTTCCACAAGAGGTTAAACCCGAGCCTTGCTTTGTCCAAATGGCAGTCACGTTTCCGCAATCCCGTTTGCCAAATTTAGCATACATTTTGGGATATGTCCTTTATCTTCCCAGAAGATTATAATGATTTTGCCTTTGCCAGTTTCAACACTTCAGAAGCCTTTGGCCAAGCCTCAGGTTTCTAGAATATCGAAGTAAAGTGCGCCGTGCACTACTTGCCTAATTGCAAAGTTTGACTTTATCTCATTGAGAATAGTCATTAATTCTCCAAGAATTAACTTTCGCAATTTAGTACTTCTAAAATCTAAGTTAATAGATTCATGAAGATCCTTCAATTTCATTATCATACTTTAAGGATCTAATCCTTAGTTCTGATTCAGAAATTAAGGAGTCTTATGCGGTAAGTATTATGGATTAAACACTTTAGTTATTATTACATAATCTTCCAAAGATTTATGCTATACTATTTGCTTAACTCCAAGCTTAGGCCTAATATTTTATTTTATCAAATAAAATAACTTATCAGTTTTTCCAGGACCATCCTGAAATAATTCCCAATATTGAAAATTAAACCATTTAAAACATTTCCTTAGGATTATGAATTAAACGTCAATCTTTCAATTTAATCTTGACTTTAATAGTCCAACTATTTAATCAATAATTAAGGTACTATTAAATATAATGATTATTATAGTCCAACTATTTATTAAAATAACAATTTAAATATTAGTCCAACTAACATTTAATCGATATGACGAATGATATTGTTTGAGCGCTTATGGCGAGTAATTGAACGAATATTGCAAATTGAATTCTTGCCTCCCACTATTTTTCGGCGAGCCTCTAACCCTCTGTTGAGTATTCGGGAAACCGTGTTTCCTAGTTGGCTAGGATCCGGTAAAATATCACACAATCTTGATTTTGGCCAACAAATTGTATGATAATTAACTAGGTAGATCTCTAAGATCAATTGGATCCAATCAAATTCCTAGATCCGGTAGGGGGACATCCAAGTCCGAAACATATATCTTATATATGCCAATACATCCAATGTATTACCTAATATTTTTCCTCTGAATCAAGTAAGACTTGGCTTTGGCACAACAAACTTAGCGATCCCAGTCAAGCGCGACCCATTGACCACAGAAAGCTTCGTAATCAATGTCGATGGACAAGAATTGGTCTTGACTTTGGCCAACAAACCACAACTTGGACAAGTCACTGACATGGAACAAAGCCTTCGTGATTCAAACACATCCTCGACAGACAAAGGCCTTGACTTTGGCCAACAAACCAATGTCGTCTTAGATCTTGAGTG
This sequence comes from Zanthoxylum bungeanum, assembly GCA_019454045.1. Taxonomy (NCBI): domain Eukaryota; kingdom Viridiplantae; phylum Streptophyta; class Magnoliopsida; order Sapindales; family Rutaceae; genus Zanthoxylum; species Zanthoxylum bungeanum. The sequence continues at coordinate 4,709 of SKCR01034888.1, forward strand.
AGAATCACTCAATGGAAGGAAAAATGCTTAATATTGTTTGAGGGTTTTTCGAGTGCAAATTGGCAACCAATTTATTATCTTTGTTAAGGTCTCATCATCATACACCCTTAAACATGCATTCTAAACACATAATAAAGCGCATATGATAAACTAATAATGATATGCGGATGGATACTTTACATTGATCCTAGATCAAATCTCTCACTTTCTCTCTCCCGCTAGCACAAGTATTACTTCTACCCGTTACACTACACTTCTATAGAAACCTCATTTACATTGAGGGGAATAGGTGAGAAGACAATACAAAGAAAGAGAGGTAATAAGGCTGGACACGCAGGTCCAATTAATAAATCAAATTTATTACACAATTTCTAAAATTGTCCCACCCATCTAATATCCATCTGATATACATTTTTCATGCATCGCAACCATGTATTCACACAAGCATGTTATCAATCAATCTAATCCAATTAATTAATCTGATAATTAGTGATCATCCAATGTTCAAACTGTTGGTTTCTATAATATGTCCCAAACAAAGATTAAGCATGTGAAATACTATAAAGAATATATATATAAACATGAAGTATGGCGGAATCATACTTACAATATCTTGTGATGAAGAAGATGATCAAATGGTAGAAGCTCCAAGTTGTGGAAGATTCGGCCAGAGGAAGAAGAAGACTTGAAGCTCCAAGCTTTTGTATTCCAAGCTCTTTGATGGTTTCCCTATCACCTCTTTTGATCCCTTGCTTGTGCTAGCAAAAATGGAGAAATAGAAGATCAAATCTTCCTTACCCTTGTCATGGAGTTCTCGGCAATTTGAGAGAGAAGAGAGATTTTGTGTAAAGTCTTAATTGATTTTGTTTTACCAAAAATCAATTTATATTTATGTTATAATTTATTAAATTAATAATAAATCTATGACATAAACCATGCAATGGCTTAGAGTGTCAAACACTCAAACTCCATGCAAAACCTTTGAGTGTAATGCACACTATCACCATGCAATGCCTTAGAGTGTATTGTACACTATTAACATGCAATGCCTTATTAATAAAATAATGCATATAATGACAAGTGTCATGTGGGCCCCACACGTTTCCAATGAAAGTGGGCCCACGTCCACTCACCGCGCTCGGGTTCGATATTTCCGAAATACCGAACTTACGTCGTGACGTTAATTCAATCGAATTTAAATATAACCGCGCCTAGCGAATTATTATTTACGTCGCTAACGAATTATTTCTAAATTAATTCGTATGCCCGAATTAAAATCTAATTTTAATTCGCGTCGCAATCGAATTTCAATTATTATATCGAATATAATAATCTTACTGATTAATTCCAAATTAATCGTTCTCTCTCTATAAATAAGGCACTTTATCCAAGATAAAGTTTCTCCGTAATTAATCCAAGATTAATTAAATTCGAATCAAATATCATAGGTGAATCTTCGGGAAGCGACCCAAGAGACCTCCGGATATTTTGGCAGTAATACGGTCGTCGGATAATCCGAACACGTACGTACCTCGTACTACGTCTTTACCGATTCACAAGACAAGGTTGGCTTCTAGCAAAGCGCCATGCCTACCCAATTCTCCAGAAATATTCTTATAGGAATATAAGATCTATATCAAGCGTAGTATACCGTAGTATTGCGTACATCGATCCAGTATCGGATGATCACATGCTAGGCCTAGGGCTGGAGATGTGTCTGCCCCGTACGAAACATATATCGGACATCAAGCAACTAGTCTCTTTAAATCGGACAATCCTGACCTGGTCATATTGTCCCGACGGTTGCAACCTTTTATAGAGTACTAGTTCTGTGCCCTGCGTGATCATCACCTCCATATGTCTGAAGCGATACTTCCATCTTGACATCACATCCAGTACACTACGCTTCTCGATAAACCCAGAAGAGGTGTACACAGAACCGATTAAGGTCCCCAACCACCAAAACCAAAGTTTACTGATTGTCGCAAGTACTAGCGATGTAAGTCTCAGGTTAAGACCATATACACCTACCCTGATGCGGCCTCCCATAGACACATAGACATACTACCAATGGGATTCCGCGGGGTCTATCCAGAGCGAAGCTGTTTTCCGTACCATCGGTTAAAACACAACCTCCTATCGCACTTGCATAAGTATCCAATACTTAAATATATGAGAACTATGCCGTTGTGCCCTCACAACGTGCACAAGCGCAATACTAGCCTATTCCGCATTATCGATGTCCAGTCTCGATAATACTACGGCTAGGGATATTTAATGATTAAACCTTTATGGATTGATACTGTCTCATATCATCTCAATCCAGTACTAATCATATGGACTTTCGCCATTTATATATCAAAGTAAATAAAATTACAAAACGGTAAAAGGCAATTTCATTATCACATAGTTAATTTTGTACAATAATACAATATCATTTACAAACAGTGACGCTATGGGACATAATGTCTAACACAAACAATGATTTGATTTTGCTCGAGTCAAACTCGTTTTGCGAATAAGTACTTAAAGTACGAATTCTCGAATTAAATTAAACTACATCATTAAATCCAATTTAATATGCATTCAATTCTAATTCGCTATTTAATTCCAAATTAAATATTACACTTTAATTATGAACTTTTACGACTTAAATTCCAAATTTAATCGTTACGGGTCTCAAAGCCCGATTAACGTCCAACGTCAATTTAATTAAAGTCCAATGGGCTTTTAATTAATTTCTTAAGTAGTGGACTTTTGGTCAACTCGGGTCAAACCGAATAACCAAAATCCAATCCGGGAGTTACCCCATAAGCCAAGAAATCAATCTTGGCCCATTGGGCCCAATTAAACTTTAAAGGTTCATTAAGTCACATTTGGGCTTTATGGAGGCGGTTTTGGGCCGAATTGGATCAAATCCAATTTCCCTTAACCCAACTTTGTACAACAAAGCCCAATTACAACACTAAAGCCCAAATCCAATTTTAAGGCCCAAATAATTAAATTCCAAAAACCCAATTTCATAATTTAACTACATAAAGTGCAATACATAACCAATTACCCAATTAACATTTCTAAAACATCAATTAATATAACTAATCACGCTTAATTACATCAATACATGTCCAACACATTTTGATTAAAATCAAACCCATTTCCATGCTCAACATGTCTCGGCAATATGGGTGTAGGCACTGCATTTTTACACATAAGTCCCTATGATGAGTCTCATTTTGGAGACACTACCTTTTAAGTCACGGAGGTCACGGGAAACGGACATCGGAAGGGGAAATTCAGAATAAACAAAGTTCACTGTTTTCGTTAGTGCTGCGTTCGTGTTTACGTTCGAACGTCAAACAGATTGCGGGCGTTCGTGCCGCGTTCGAGGAAGCGTTCGAACGGTGTCGGTAATTCTGGTTTTGCTGCTAGCCTCACATCCAGTCCAATTAGCCCCCCAAATCCCATAAAACACATCCCAATTAAATAAATAAATATTAATTAGAACATTAACTAAATAAGATAATAATTAATTAAATAATTAAATAAAAAATATACCAACATAAAATAAGCAATTACCAACTTAAACTAAAATCATGCCTAATTTAAACAAATCACATACTAAATCAAAAATATAATCATACCAAGTTAAAATCAATCAACCAATATCTTATTCCTAACTTAAAATATTGTATTCCTAAACCAAGCCAATCAAATATTCAACCTTCCCTATCTAGCCAAGATTTGTCCCCTCCTCAATCTTTGACTTCCCTTAACCAAACCAAATCAAATCCCTCTTTAATTAGCCAAATCCCTTTCCTTGTCAAGCCCAACCCTTTTGCCTATAAAAAGAACCATTCACCAACCTTCTCAACCCTAGTCCCTAGTCCCTAGCTCATACACAACACACATAAAACTTACAGGAAGAACACACCCAAAAACAGTAAGCAAAAGATAAAGAGGAAACGGCAGCGAAACCACAAGGAAACAATAGCAAAAGACGGAGAACGACGACTCAAAATAGTAAGACAACGAACGAGAACAGTGAACCAGTGAACCGGGAGAGTTGCGGAGCATCCACCCTTCCGACGATCGTGTACCGTACATCCGAGAGGTGATTTAAAAGGTTAGACCTGAGGGCACTTTTTCATTGGCTTATATTCATTTTTTTTATCATTAAATTCTATTCGCATGAGAGTCGTTTATGGATGTATGTTGCGGCTTGAATGAAATGGAAGAGTGTCGTCTCTTGTGGTATATAGGATGGAAACCCAGACGTAAATTCCGTAGCCGAATCCGAATGGACGGTAGTGCGGTCTGTACTTGGGATACAACTCCACGTACCACTTGAGTAAACAGCACATTCTCTTGTTTTGTGTTGCTTTTATTTATTTATTTTTCATCACTTAAATTTTGCATGTTGCTTATTTATGCATGACTCAATCGAGCGCATGGGCTTAGTAAGTGGAATGAAAGATCCCCTATGGGGAGGGGTTAAAGCCCTTTACCACGATGTTTTGCCGCGTCGGTTGACGTGTGTTCGGTTGGATGCAAGACACGTTCAATCGGACATACTTAGAATAATATGATTGTCTTTATGTATGTATGCATGATGTGATGTGACGCGCATGGGCTTAGCATGTTGGTCTAAAGGTTCTCTCTTGAGAGATCAAGAGCCCCAAAAGGCCACCTTTACGGCAGTACTTCGCCGCGCCCCTTTATTTTGTTGTTTATGTATTGCAGCCCATTTCATGCATCAGGTCTGTTCCCGTTCGAATGCGTTTACGAACGCAACTCGAACGCGCATGCATTTTTGCCTTATCATGCATCAGGTCTCATTTCCGTTCGAACACGTTTACGAATGCCATACGAACGTGAGCATTCTGTTTCATTTCCGTTCGAACGCGTTATCAAACACCATACGAACGCGAGCATTCTGTTTCATTTCCGTTCGAACGCGTTATCAACCGCCATACGAACGCGAACCTTCTGTTTACCGTTCGAACGCGTTTACGAACGCTAAACGAACGCGCACACACTGAACTGAGTCTGTCTTATCATATTCATGCATAATTGCCTCTTGGTTGATCTTTCTTGTGTTATATAGCCAACCGTATTATTTGTATTCCTGCATTTATCCATTCTATGTGTTCTTGGGATTGTATTCAAGCATGATTAGGCTGTTAGCATGTTATTTGGTTAATAGGTTCATGAGATAGTACTCAAGCATGATTATGTTGTTCTTAGTTTTCCATATCATAGGATTGAAATATGTTCATGAGATTGCCATGTGATGTTGCATGTTGTGATGAACTTGTTGATGTATGCATATGAATTTAGAAGCATGATACTTTTGGAAATAAATGTTATTTAAGCCTGGTTAAATTATTACATAAATCCTTTTATTACAAGTGACATAAGTAAGGGACCATTCCGAACCCAACGGTTTGAGGTCTTCCCTTGCGAGGGGTGAGTGCGGCCTTAAATCTCATTTTCCCGGTTCACACCGGGTGGCGACAACATTACTCTCCGGTTTAGTCCCCCGTGGCTACTCCGTACTCCCAACTAGGCCGTGAGCGTAGGACAGAAAAGCGTCGCCCAGGTTCTGTTGTCCACAGTCTGGCAACTCCACTAGGGATAGAGAATTGGCCCCGAAATATTGACTTGTGATGTTTGGATTTATGTTTTAATTGACCGTGTCTATAGTGGATAAAGTGAGGGTTTAATCAAAGGCATTTTAGGCTAGGTAATGGTTTGGTGTCTTCCTTCATTCACTACCTTTCTAGAAGGAAAAGCTGTGAAGGCACCTAGATAGCCATCTACTCGTAGCCTATTGTGATGGACTAATTTGGATGACTCTCGTTGTTTATTCCTGACAACAAGCGATAAGAGCCTAAGAGGCTTGGGTATTTAAGTGAGCCTCGCTCCACCTTCCCTCTGGGGGATCTACAACGGGAAATCCATTTGACAGTACGTCACACACCATAGCTCATTGGCACGTACCTTAGTGTATAAAAAGGGCGCGCTCACTTGGTTGCTCGAAGCCTTGAATGGGGAGACCTAGTTGTGGGCCATCCTTCGCCGGTGAGAGCCTTTATCTATACTCTTACTAACCCACCTATAGAACGGGTTGGCTAAAGTAACAATTATTTCCTTGAATATGTGCTTGTGGACCATCCTCATTTGGATGCAGTTGGACTATTGTCAGAAATGCGGGCTTGTTGGCCATTTAAACTGGGGCAAGTTCGCACCTTATGACTATTAGGCCAAAAGCTTCTGAAATGTTGATGGGCCACTTTGTAAAAATTATTATGTCATGTTTGCATCATCTTTCTTTTATGCTTGTGTTGGGAACATCGTTGTTTGGATCCATTTGGACCATTTGTCATGGGATATGGGCTTGTTGGGCCATTTAAACTGGGACAAGGACACATCTTATGACGATTGGGCCAAAAGGCTTCTAAATAACAATGGGCCATTTTATGATTGTGTTCGGAATATTATCATTTGGATTTAGTTGGGCTCTTTGCCATAAGACATGAACTCGTTGGGCCATTTAAACTGGGACGGGTTCACTCTTATGACAGTAATCCCAAAAGCTTCTAAAATGATAATAGGCCGATTTGTTTGAGAATTTTATTTGATTTAATATATGTTATATACTTCTTATGCACATCATGCATACATATACCTTGTTGACATCCTCTGTGTCTTAAAAAAGACACTATAGATACCGTTTGGGTTAGAGAAGGAACCAGACTCACTAAAATAACAAGTATGAGTGAATCCGATAATGAGGTGTCCCGTATAGATCAGTTAGAGAATGGTCTCGCCAAGATCACTGAACAGTTGCAGGCTTTGACTACTGCTATGGCTGGTATAGCTGGGTCTCGTACCGGGGTTAATTCTTAGGATATGAGGCAAGAGGAATCTCCGAACATATTGGGGGATGATACCCCCGCTTTTGATAATGATATGGCAGAGTATGCAGCGGGCATGGTATCTGGGTCTCAGGCAGAATTTCAGAAGCTTCGGGATCAGGTTGAAACAGTTACTCGCAAAATGAGGGGTAAACATGAAGAGTTGTTAGATTATGAGGCAATGACCTTCGGAGAACAGCTGCCAACTCAGTTTAAAATGCCGGACATGGCCAAGTTTAATGGGAACGGAGACCCGAGGGTCCATCTGCAGCAATATGTCTCAGTCATGAGTTCAATGGGCCTATCACAGCGCAAGTCCAAAAGATGTTGGGATGTCACTCGAGGGGGCACCTGTGGTTTGGTATCATAGCCTTGAGAAGAAGGTTAAGGAAGATTGGAAGGAACTAGCTGATGCTTTTCTGAAGCAGTATGTTACAGACTTGGAAATTGACTTGTACTCCGTGATTTGGAGAACACTAAGCAGAAGCCGGGAGAAAGCTTCAAGGAGTATGTAGACCGCTGGAGAAGCCAGCTCCTGAAAATGCAGACTCGGCCCTCTGAGAAGGACCAAATCAAAATGATCATCAAGGGCACCAAGTCTTATATTTATAGTAAGCTGAGGAGGATGACTTCAATGATTCTGATTCTCGACAGTTGAGGGAAACTGTCATGGATATTGAGGAAGAAGAGGCTGAAAACAGAAAGTCCTATGGCCAGAATAGGCGGACTCTTAGGGGGTATTCTGAGACTAAGCCCGCTACTGTCGAGGTTGCTGCCATCAGGAACCGGCAATTCTCCGACCTTGGTAGACCTTTGTCGAAGGTATTTGAAAAGTTACAGGGACAAGGAATCTTGAAACCCTTAGAAGGCAAGCCACTTCCGCACCCCCCCACCACCACACATAAATGTGAACCTTTATTGTCACTTCCACCAGCTACATGCCCATGACACCGACAACTGCACCCGCCTCAGGCATGAAATTAAAGATCTCATAGATTCCCATAAAATACCCAACCAATGAAAAGAAGCCCTCAACAACCAAGCTTCTTACATGGATGACAGTGAAGAACCATAGGCCGAGGAAGAAGGCAGTGCTGCGATGATGGAGATGTTCCTCCTAGTCTATTTGATCCAGTTTTTTTAATGACATTGATTTTGTTACTTGTTCGAACTATTTTCCTCAGCAATAATAAAGACGTTCATTTCGCTAAAACTCTTCTGCAATATGAGTATATTTGAGAAAAGTAGTCAACCTTGGTACTATGGAATCCAGTGATGAACACGGGGAACCTTCGCAATAAGCAAACAGAAAAGATAAGATAGACATTCAGAAATTGGGAAATAAAGGCAGTGAAACTATCAGACTTGGAAGGGAATTAGTTCACCCAGCCGATCAACATAGACAGATTGAAGCAGTGGTTTGCCTGAGGAAAGAAGACTAAGCAGTCACCAAGAGGATTGATGGAAGACCTAACCCGACGGGATAGGAACATGCATGCATGCATACACGTAACACATTCGCATCCTTTTTATGTTTGTTCTGTTTTGTAATAACAGGTTTCAAATGAGAAAAAGAGAAAGCGTCAAATACAAGCCAACCAGAAGTAGTAACAGTACAATATCAGCAGTTTTCGAGAATGAATCGCAGAGGGTCGAGGCCCGAATCAGTATCAGTTTTAGAGATAAGTCCCAGGGTCAAGGCCCACATCACTATCAGTTTTGGGGATGAGTCCCAGGGCCGAGGCCCATCAGTATCAGTGGGATGAATCCCGAGGGTCGAGGCCCACATCAGCGTCAATCTGGGGGCGAGGCCCACATCAGCATCAGTCTGGGGGCGAGGCCCAAGTCAGTAGCAGTTGGGGCCGAGGCCCACTTCAGCAATCAGTTTTGGGGATGAGTCCCAGGGTCGAGGCCCACATCAAACACAGTTTGGGATGAATCCCGAGGGTCGAGGCCCACATCAGCATCAATCTGGGGGCGAGGCCCATGACAGTAGCAGTTGGGGCCGAGGCCCACTTCAACATCAGTTTTGGGGATGAGTCTCAGGGTCGAGGCCCACAACAAACACAGTTTGGGAATGAGTCCCAGGGTTGAGGCCTACATTACATCAGTATCAGCATTGCCGGGTATGGCATTCTGGGGGCGAGGCCCATATTACATCAGATCAGTTCTGCCGAGAATGGCACTCCGAGAATGGAGATATAGTCCGGGAATGGACAGTTCAAGAATGAACAAGCCGATGTTGGACAAAATGACCCATAGCGTCACTATTTGCACAGATCATTGTGTTGTTGTAGCAAATTAACTATGTGACAAAGGAGATTGTACTCTCATCATTTGTGATTAGATCACCTTAGATGTATAAATGAAGAGAGGTCCATATGATTAGTTCCTGGATTGAGAATGATATGAGACAGTATCAGTCCACGAAGGATTAATCATTAAATATCCCTAGTCGTAGTATTATCGAGACAGGACATCGATAATGCGGAATAGGCTAGTATTGCACTTGTGTGCGTTGTGAGGGCACAACAGCATAGTTCTCATATATATAAGTATTGGATATTTATGCAAGTGCGATAGGAGGTCATGTTTCACACCGATGGTACGGGAAACAGCTTCGCTCTGGATAGACCCCTCGGAATCCCATTGTATTATGACTATGTGTCTCTATGGGAGGCCGAAATCAAGGTAGGTGTGTATAGTCTTAACCTGAGACTTACATCGCTAATACTTGCGATAATCGGTAGACTTTGGTCTTGGTGGTACATGGCTTTAACCGGTTATGTGTACACCACTTCTGGGTTTATCAGAGAGTCGTAGTGTATTGGGTGTGATGTCAAGACGGAAGTATCACTCCAGTTATAGTGGAGATGATGTCACGCAGGATACGGTATTAGTGCTCTTAAGTGCTGGCCGGCCATCGGGATATTATGACAAGGTCATATATATCCGATTATAGAGACTAGTTACCAGACATCCGACATGTGCTTCGGACGGGGCAGACACTTATCCAGCCCCAGCCCTAGCACGTGACTATCCGATACTGGGCTGATATACGCAATACTATGGTGTACTACGCTTGATACAGATCTATATATTCCTGTAAGAATATTTCTGGAGAATTGGGTAGGCATAGCGCTTTGCTAGAAAGCCAAACCTTGTCTTGTAAATCGGTATATAACGTAGTACGAGGTACTTAGGTGTTCGGATAGTCTGACGACCGTATTTACTGCCAATATATCCGGAGATCTCCTGGGTCGCTTCCTGAAGATTCACCGATGACGTATAACTCGCACTATGATTAATCTGGGATTAATTAGTAAAGAGAGAAGATTAATTTCTAGAGAGAGAAAATTAATCTGGGATTAATTGCGGAGATATTTTATCTGGGATAAAATATTAATTAAAGAGAGAGAGAACGATTATTTGGAATTAATCGATAAAATAATATATTTGATATATTATTAGAAATTGGATTTCGACGCGGAATTAAAATTAGATTTTAATTCGGGCGAACGAATTAATTTAAAATTAATTCGTTAGCGACGTGAATAGTGATTTCGCTAGACGTAATCATTTAATTACGACGCGACGGAAAATTCGTTAATTCGGAATTAGCGAAACCGTGCCCGAGAGTGATTGCGAGCGCATTCGCATTTCGAATTCAAGCGCGACACGCAAGTCACATCAAGCGTCAAATCGCTAGTCGCATCAATTGTCAAATCACTTGTCACTTTGAGTGATGTGATGTGACATGACATGTTGTCACTTTATTAAGTGACTTGATGTGAATAGTAAAAGGTGAAAGGACTTTTGCTTTTTGCTTTTTCCACTTGACTTTTGTATTAAAGTAATACATATGTGTATTTATTTATTTACTTGGTAAATGAAATAAATATAATAAATGAAAAAGCTTTTCCTCTCTCTCACTCACCACTCTCACGCACTTCTCTTTTCCCTCTCGTTTCTTCTTCCTCTTCTCACGGCTTCAAGCCGATTTCTTCACAAAACTCTTCTGGTTTGACCGAATTTTTGAGAAGAAAATGAAGATGAGTAGTGCTAGCACACACAATGAGTTATATTATGGTGATAGGGAAACAAATTTGTGAGCTTGGAATTTTTTTTAAAGCTTGAAGCTTGGAGCTTCAATGGTGACAACCATATCCGATTCTTGAAGCATCAAAGAGGAGCAAAACCGAGCAGTCCACTGCCTTGGAGGGTCACCGCCGAACTGCTTGGAGGAAGAAAAGGCTTGTGTTCTTCTTCGCATCAAAACCGACCATTGTGAGTATATTCCGCACTTCCTATGTTTGTATTCATAGCGTTTTCTTGCTTGCTTGTTTGTTAATCTTGGGACCTATATTAGAACTCAACAATGGTATCAGAGCTATTATCAAGCATGAAAAAAGTTAGGGTTTATTTTTGGCAAAATCGATTTTGACTTGTTTTGGTTAAATTGATTGTTTAAGCATGCTTGGATGATGTTTAATTGAGATTGTGCATGATCAATTTCATGAAATTGGATTGGATTCAATTTTCCCTAATTTTAGGCATGACAAATGGGTAAAATCAATTGAAGCATGATTTGGTTGAATTGGTTGATTAAGTATGCTTGTATGTTGATTAATTGAAGTTGTGCATGATCAATTTCAAGAAAATTGGATTGGATCAATTTTCCCCAATTCTTTAGGTTGAACATGTAACTTGAAATTGGGTAAAATGTGTTTGAGCATGTTTTAATTAATTGGATGTTTAAGTATGCTTAAAACATGTTTAATTGAGATTGTGTGTGATCAATTTCAAGAAAATTGGATTGGATCAATTTTCCCCAAATTGGAGGCATGGCCGAAAATTGGATAACCCTAATGTCTTGGTAATTTTGTTTTGTTTGATCATTGGATGACTTAAAACAATTGGGTAATGTTGTTTTGAAGTTCAATTGAATTGAATTTTGATTTGGAACAATTTTCCCTTTATAAAGTGGGTTGGCCGAATTCAATTGGACATGAAATTCATTGTGATTTTGTTGTTTGATTCATTGGATGAGTTGAATTGATTTGGTAAATTATGATTGTGAACTCAATTGGATTGAAACCGAATCGAATTGAAAAACCCCTAATTACCGAGACTTGAAAGCATGTAAATTGGGTTTGATTTTAATAAATTGTGTTGGAGACTATTTAATGTTAAAGTGCCATGATTAATTAGGCTAATTGATGTGTTGTAGAAATGTTAATTGGATAATTAATTGTGTATTACACTTAGGTTAATTAATTGTGAAATTTGGAATTGTAAGTTAATTAATTTGGGCTTGATTTTGGAAATTGGGCTTGTTAGGTTGTAATTGGGCTTTTGGGCTTTGTTGTAACAAAGTTGGGTTTAGGCAAAATTGGTTGGATCCAATTAGGCCCAAAACCGAATCCAAAAGGTCCAATTATGACTTAATGAACCTTAATTATTTATTGGGCCTAATGGGCCAAAATTAATTTAAAGGCTTATGGGGTAACTCCCGGATTGGATTTTGGTTGTTCGGTTTGACCTGAGTTGACCAAAATTCCACGCCTTATAGAAATTAATTAAAAGCCCATTGGACTTGAATTAAATAAACATTAGATGTTAATCGGGCTTTGAGACCCGTTGCGATTAAATTTGGAATTTAAGTCGTAAAGGTTCGTTAATAAAGGTGTAATATTTAATTTGGAATTAAATAGTGATTAGAATTAAATGCGTATTAAATTGGATTTAATTATGTAGTTTATTTAATTCAAGAATTCGTATTTTGAGTACTTATTCGCAAAACGAGTTTGACTCGAGCAAAAATCAAATCGTTGTTTGAACATTGGATGATCACTAATTATCAGATTAATTAATTGGATTTGATTGATTGATAACATGCTTGTATGAATACATGGTTGCTGTTGGACAAAATGACCCAT
>SKCR01034889.1:0-17614 GCA_019454045.1 Zanthoxylum bungeanum
ATGGCGTGAACAAAGGGAAGCCAAGAGTGGTTTCTCATGGTGAGAAATCAAGTGCTAGCACACTTTCAAGTCTTGCGAAGGTGGTAGGGAGGTTCGACCATGAGGCGGGACTCATCCGATGGAGTTTGGAGCTTCGTTTTGAGACCCGAAACTGCCAAGACAGTGAGCATGGACTGGTTGCAGTGGCGTGAGCAAGGCGGTACGTTTTTGGCCTTGATTCATCTTCAAATCGACATAACCGATCAATGTGAGTATTCCGCTACCTCCGTTGATGTATTCACTCATTATTTCATGTCTTGATTTGATCTTGGGACCTTAGAATAAACCAACACTCCACACTTTGATGACAGTCATGTCACCGATCTATTTAGATCAGACCTCCGTCTGTTCATTGGGTGTGGACTGATGCTCATGATATCCTGTGAGTATCAGATAAAATCTGTCAGTCATGTGTACATGGCATAGGTATCAGGTACGTATTGCAATCTAGTAAATCCATGGTCGTGGTATACTTCGGAAGCGAGTTCCGAGTGTTATTTAGAGATCATAAATTTAAAATTCGACTATATTATACCTTAGGGTTTTGTCCTTTTTATCTATATACTCGGTATAATATTGATAGCCTGTGACGGAGGGATTATACGTATGCAGTGACCTCGACTTACATAGTTTAACAAGATTATCCGTGGTCGTCATAATTCATGAGTGGGTGAATTATGGACACGAAATTAGATTTCGTGACGGATAAACCTAAACTTAGAGAGTCCCACAATATGAAGTGTACTCGTTGAGCACTGTGGCAATGCATTATGAATAATATTGATTATTCGTAATACTTCACAGAATTAAATGAGTTAATTCGAGTTGTTTAATTAGTTAAACGAAAATACATGCATTAGAGGCATTTCGGTCATTTGATAATTAATGTGTATTTATATTTGATACAAAATTTGATTTGATACATATTAATTATTTGTCAAATGAGATTTTGATACATGCCATTAATATATGTATTTGTTATTTAATGTAAATAAAAATACATATTTTATAATAATTGCATTAATTAATTATTTACATGTTTAAATGTTAAATATCTAGATAATTAAATTATTCCAATAGTACATAGTTCTTATGCAATATGTTTGATTATTATTAGTTACATATGGCATGATTTTATTAAGCCTAAAGTTTACAAATTGGATTTGTTAACTTAAAGGTTATTATTATTAATTACTTAGAATAAATGACCAAATGACCAAAATACCCCTCTTTTACACCCAACGTCGGTTTAGCCTAGCTTTATAAAGTGGAAAATTTTATTTTCTCATTTAATTAACCTCCATGGTTGAATCCATAGAGGAAGAAAACACCCAAAAATTTCTTTGGAGAAACAAGGAAGAAAGTGAAGAAATTAAGAAAAAGTTTGAGGAAATTATAAGATTTCAAGGTAATCTTCAATAATCTTAAACTTAGAAAGCTTGTTTCTTGTTCTTGAATATTTAGAATAGTTCTAGAGCTTCTTCTTTCTTAGAATTGGGACTTTTTGATTTGGATGATGGATTTGGAGTCTAAATGCATGTGTGAAGTTGGATTGGATGATATTAGTGTAATATTGATTCAATTTTATTATTTGATGACTTTTTGCCATTCTAGAGTATTGTGACCACTCTTGTAACTCCTAGAATTATTCTTGAGTTCTTCATAGGTGGTGGCTTTGGTTGGTGTTAATGTTGATATGATTAATGTTGAGAAATTAGATTTAAAACATGAAAATGATATTTTTAATTACCAAATGAGATCTGGATTTTCTGTGATTTTGGTGATGAACATTATGCTGTATAAATGTATTTGATGTGTTTTTTACATTGGAACAATTGCCGGAATTGTTTCGGAGTTGAAAATATGCGAAAACTGTGAAAAAACGGCTTTACCGGGTGAGTTTCAGGCTTACTGGGTGTCCTTTGTCCAAACAGTGAATTGGTCACTGTTTGGGTATCCCATGAACTGCCCAAGTACTATTGGGGCTGACCAGGATAGCCCCCATGTGTATTGGTTGTTCGGTTCGAAAAAAAACGTGTTTTATGTCATTTTGCGGAAAAATATTTTCGTAAAAGTTTCGCGATGTTTCTAACCTATTTATGTCATTATTTGATATCGAATAAATAAATTAAAGTGAAATATGAATGAATTATTCATATTGGATATTGAATAATTATTTGGTAATTTTAAAAGTTTTTAAAGTTGAGATTTCACCCGAACCGCGTGCTTCCGCTGCTCCCGCGCCAAAAACCCCAACACATGATACATATGCCATGTAAACAGGATTGAAGGATTCTATCTGATACTCACAGGATATCATGAGCATCAGTCCACACCCAACGAACAGGTGGAGGTCTGATCTAAATAGATCGGTGAGGTGACTGCCATCAAAGTGTGGAGGATATCTCATATATCAACAGTGGTATCTCAAGTCGAAGAACCACTATGCTACTCGACTCGAGAAGACTCCTATTGATGTTGGTGTACGATCTATTAGGAAATATTCGGTGAGTTATTCAATGTTTATCAAATAAACACCTACATGTCTATACTAGTCTCCCAAGATTCATGGTTCATTGGGATAAATCATTGGACCAAGTCTCGATATACGACATGTACTGATCTTAGAAGATTTTACTAACCGACCCGTGTCAGTAAATCTTGACCAGGAACTTTATTTGATAATATACACTTATAGTGACGCTTCCTATATCAATTACAAACTATGTTTTAACTGCGCACTGCGTTGTAAATCCTAGGGTCTTTGTTTAATATATATGTATCACTAAATCATATTTAGTTTCAATCTATTCGTAATTAGATCGAATACGTATAAAAAACAAGAGGTGATACTATTAAATAAGTAATATCATGGAAAAATGAATTATTCGTATTCATGAATTGGACACAAATACGATCCGGATTGGCACTCCGAGTACCAACCCTAATAATGTTTCCGTTGTGGCGCTTGTATAGCGGTTTGTCCAATTGTAGTGGGCCGACCCGTTACTCTTTGTCGATATGGGATCATTTCGTTCATTGTCCAATATAGATGTTTGATACATATTTACGGTGATGGATTTTGAAATTGATTTTTATTTATAATAAGGGAGTTTTTTCAAAGGTGTTTTCAAGAAGGTTTTGAAAGAATTTTTTTATGTTTTTAATTTTAATGTTAACAGAGATTGATACATTTCAGACTATCAATATCATAAGAGCACTGTGATTATGTGTCACTTCTGGCTGTGACGATAGATGTATTTGTTGCTATAAAAATTTATGTTTGCTATAAGAGTACGTATGTAAGTTTATAGATTAGTCACGTATCTTTTAAGTATCGTGATGGTTATGTATGATGTGAAATGAATGAGTTTTGTTTTGATTGTGGACGGAATAAATAGTATGAAATTCGTATTAAGTTTTCGTTTAGATACCATATTTGATTGTATGTAAGGAACCTGTGTTATGATAACAATGATTAACTTTATAGGATTTATGTTCGGCTTTTTGTTTCTATTGATGGATGAATTTGAAACAGTTTGAGCGTGTTCCTATGAATGAGTGTGAATTGAGATGATAAGTTTGATGTGTTTTTGGTAAGAAATGTTTGATTCGATGTGTTTTGTTTTGAAATAGTATAGTTTGTATTAATGTATGAAATACGTAACTTTTGATAATGTGTAAAGTGAGATAACCTGTGAATACGGATAAAGATTGTAATATACGAACGTTCGGTTCCGAATGATCAGACATAAGGAAGGAGAAATTTCAAGGATAAAATTTTTATAAGGATGGGAGAATGTAATATCCTGAATATTTTTCGGAGTTGTTCTAGAATATTTCCGAATTAATGTTAAGGATTTAGAATGGGTTGGTATTCGAAAATAAGAGATTATGCATTGGAAAATAGTTAGGAATATTTTTAAAGTGAAGCTTCATCGCATTGGAAAACGCATGGTTTCGAGAATTGGTTACACGATCCATGTTTATATCGTTATATGTGTAAAATTTTCTTGTTTCAGCTTTAAATATAGAAAATGAACTCTGATTGAGCTGATTCTTGAACCATCACTCCCGTTTTTTCGAGATGAACAACTTTTATGTTGAACACTTTTCTAAATTTCGAGTAGAAGGGCCTAGATTTAGCTGATTTCAGCTTCAGCCCTATGTTAGGGGCCAAACTGTAATAATTCGAGGACCACATTGCAATTTTTGAAAATTATATTATAAAAATCCAAAAGTTTCTTATTTTTGCAATTTTTGGATTACTTGTGCTCGATCTCAGCTTGTCGCTTCTTTTCACCGCTCGAGCCACCCGCCAAATCGAAGCTGCTTGGTTACACATAAAACGAGGGGAATAGAGATGATGAATAGTAACCTTCGTGTGAACAGTAACTCTGATTTGAATTCCGTCAATTCCAGCGCATTCGTGGGATCGTTTGGAGTCCATATATGCCCTCGAAATTACGGTAAGACCTCATGATAAAAATACGCTAATTTCAAGTTTTCTGCTAAATATTCGGATGTATTCAGTAGCTTGGTAGAGTAGCGTAATGATATAAATTGAATTGTTTGAGTATTAGTATATTGAATATGTGCATTTGGTAGAATCCAAGTTAAAACGGAACCAGTTGGATCGATCCGATAGAATATGTAAGTTTCCGATAAAAATGGGCTTTCCGTGTATTAATGTGTTTTTGATCGTAATGATAGATATTACTCATATATAATGTTATGATAGTTTTTAGATAAATCCCGATAGGTTTAGAGGGTTCGGGACCCTTCCATAGTATTTGCGGAAACTTTTTCGGAAGATTTTCCAAAAATGCGTAAATCAAGGATTTAAGTCCACTAGTGACTTGAATTATTTTGTAATGGTGTTTTAAGAATAATAGAACTGAAATAATTAAAATCAAACTAAATTTGGTTGTCCCAGAAAGATCCAGAAGTTGTCATAGTAAAGTCAAGAATTTTGTAAGTTATGATTCTGACGACATTTCGCCATTTATTTTGGCAGATTTTACTATGACCTGGAGTGCTCGCGAAGTCAGGTAAGTAACCCATGCAATGAGAACTTGAATTGGTGAATTCTTGATTTAAATACACACACATATAGATATAGATGATTAACCTGTTAGGATAAAAAGAAGACAGATAAGATATGGTTTTGAGTACGGGGTACGAGATTACGTATAGTTAAGTTTATCAATAGCGCCATGTATGAATTTTTGTTAATGTATTGATATGAAGTGAAATATTTGATGAGCATAATGTCTATGTGTAAGTATGGATGTACGTAAGGGTATAAACCTGTAAAGATAGGAATACGTGAAAGTAAATGAATATGTAAATGTATAAGTATATGAACATATATTTGTATATGTTATGGTTGGTGCTCAGAGTGCCAATCCGGATTATATTTATGTCTGATTCATGAATACGAACAATTCATTTTTCCATAATATTACTTATTTAATGGTAGCACCTCTTGTCTTTTATATAAATATTCGATCTAATTACGATTAGATATCTAATTATGATTAGATTGAAACTAAATCTGATTTAGTGATACGTGTATATTAGAAAAAGACCCTAGGATTTACAATGTATTGCGCAGTTACAATGTAGTTTGTAATTGACATTGGGAAGCGTCATTATAAGTTATATATCCTTAAATAAAGTCCTGGTCAAGATTTACTATCACGGGTCGGTTAGTAAAATCCGCTGAGACCAGTACATGTCGTATATCGTGACTTGGTCTGATGGTTTATCCCAATGAACCATGAGTCTCGGGAGACTCGTATAGACATATAGGTGTTTATTTGATAAACACTGAACGACTCACTGAAGATTTCCTAATAGATGGTACACCAACGTCAATAGGAATCTTCTCGAGTTGAGCGAGCATAATGGTCTTTCAACTTGAGATACCACCGTGGATATATGAGTTATCCTCCACACTTTGATGACAGTCATGTCACCGATCTATTTAGATCAGACCTCCGTCTGTTCGTTGGGTGTGGACTGATGCTCTTGATATCCAGTGCGTATCAAGATAGAATCTGTCAGTCCTGTGTACAAGGCATAGGTATCCTACACGTATTTGCGATCTAGTAAATCCATAACCGTGGTATAACTTCGGAAGCGAGTTCCGAGTGTTATTTAGAGATCGTAAATTTGAAAGACGACTATATTATACCATAAGGAATTGACGTTCTTATCTATATCCCGGGTATAATATGGATAGCCTATGACAGAGGGATTATACATATGCAATGACCTCGACTTGCATAGTTTAGCGAGATTATCTGTGGTCGTCATAATTCATGAGGGGGAGAATTATAGACATGAAATTGGATTTCGTGACGGATATACCTAAACTTAGAGAGTCCCACAATATGACGTGTACTCGTGGAGCACTTGGGCAACGCCTTATGAATAATTCAGATTATTCATAATACTTCATCGGATTAAATGAGTTAATTCGAATCGTTTAAACTATTAAACGAAAACACATGCATAATAGTATTTTTTGGTTAATTGTAATTATTTTGTATTTGTATTTGATACATAATTTGATTAGATACACATTACTTAATTGTCAAATGAGACTTTGACACATGCCATTAATATATGTATTTGTTATTTAATGTAAATAAAAATACATATATAATAATAATTATATTAATTAATTATTTAGATATTTAAATATTAAATATTTAGATGATTAATTAACATATATATATATATATATAATATATATATATATATCATAATTGTTATGGAATATATGTTTGATTATTATTGGCTACAAGTGGCATGATTTTATTAAGTTTTAAGTGTACAAATTTGATTTGTCAAATTAAAGCTTATTATTATTAATTAGATTAATCAAGTCAAATTGACCAAAATAACCCCACTAAGTCGGCAATTGGGATTTTTTAAAATAAAAAATTTTCATTTCCCTTCCAAGGGGCTTGCTATGGCCGAATATATCATCTTCCAAATACTCTCAAATTTGCTTGATGATTCAAGGAAGAAAAGTGAAGAAAATCAAAAATTAGCTTAAGGAAATTAAGAGATTAAAGGTAATCCTCAATATCCCAAAGCTTAGAAAGCATGTTTCTTGTTCTTGAGCATCTAGAGACATTCTAGGGTTTCTTCCTTTCTTTAGAAATTGGGGCTTTTTGAATTGGAGGATGGAATGGAAGGCTTTGTGCATGTGTGATGTAGAATTGAATGATATTATTGTAATATTTGTTCAATTTGATCATTTGATGATATGTTGCCATTCTAGAGTGTTATGATCACTCTTTTAATGCCTAAAATTATTCTTGGGTGCTTCATTGGTGATGGCTTGGATTGGTGTTGTGGTTAATGTGATTAATGTTAAGAAAATTGTATTAAAGCATGAAATATTGATATTTTTGCTTTCTGGATCATATCTGGAAAAACTGTTTTTATGGTGATGAAAATTATGTCATATAAATGTATTGGATGTGTTTTGGGTATTGGAATAATTTTCGGAAACTATTTCGGAGTTGAAATATGCGAAAACGGTAAAAAAACGGCGTTATCGGGTGACTTTTGAGCAAACAGGGTGACGGCTACCCTAACAGTGAATTGGTCACTGTTCAGGGAGCCCATGAACTTCCCTAGTACTGTTTGGGCTGACCTGGCCAGCCCTCATGTGCATTGGGTTGTCGGTTCCGTCAAAAACGTGTTTTATACCATTTTGCAGAAAAAAATATTTTCGTAAAAGTTTCGCGATGTTTCTTATCTATTTATGTCATTATTTGATATGAAATAAATATGTTTAGGTGAAATATGAATAAATTATTCATATTGGATATAGAATAATTTATTATGTAATTTAAAAAAATTTAAAATTACGATTTCACCCGAACCGCGAGCTTCCGCTGCGCCCACGCCAAAGCCCCAACAATAAATGCGTATGATGTTAAAATATGTATAGGTTGGATATACGGAATCGGTAAAAAGGGCAAACCATAATTTCTGATTTGTTATTAGCTTATGTATTAATACGGTATATGAATAAGTTGCTATTGTTTTATACATTTGATTTATTTTTATTGAGATTGAAGTGGTTAAGCATGATAAGGAATGAGTATAAGCTAAACACTTTTTGAATGAATATGTTTTATTAATAAGTCATGTATCAAAGGTTTCCATACAGAAAATAGGAAACTAAGTATGTTTGATCGATAAATGAAAGATATAAGGACTGTTAAATTTATGGCATTTGCATTCGTAATAATATGTATATTCGTTTGTTTGAAACATATGTATGTATGTGAGTGTTTGAATGATATCTTGGAGTGTTCGTCATGGATGTGCTTGTGTATGAGATTAGATTGAAACTAAATATGATTTAGTGATATATATATTAGACAAAGACCTGATAATATATTTTGTAGTGCGCAGTTACAAAGTAATTTGTAATTGACATTGGGAAGTGTCACTACTAGAAGTATATTATCAAATAAAGTTCCTCGTCAAGATTTACTAACACGAGTTAGCTAGTAAAATCTGCTGAGACCAGTACATGTCGTATATCGAGACTTGGTCCGATGGTTTATCCCAATGAACCATGAGTCTTGGGAGACTCGTATTGCGTGTAGGTGTTTATTTGATAAATATTGAACGACTCACCGAAGATTTCATAATATATGGTACACCAATGTCAATAGGAATCTTCTCGAGTCGAGTAGCATAGTGGTCCTTCGACTTGAGAAACCACTGTCGATATATGAGATATCATCCACACTTTGATGGCAATCACGTCACCGATCTATTTAGATCAAACCTCCGCCTATTCATTGGGTGTGGACTGATGCTCATGATATCCTGTGAGTATCTGATAGAATCTGCTAGTCTTGTGTACAAGGCATAAGTATCATGTACGTATTTACGATCTAGTAAGTCCATGGTCATGGTATACTTCGGAAACGAGTTCCGAGTGTTATTTAGAGATCGTAAATTTGAAAGTAGATTATATTATACCTTAGGGATTTGACGTTCTTATCTACATCCCCGGTATAATATTGATAACCTGTGACGGAGGGATTATACGTATGCAATGACCTCAACTTGCATAGTTTAACGAGATTATCTGTGGTCGTCATAATTCATGAGTGGGTGAATTATGGACACGAAATTGGATTCCGTGACGGATAAACCTAAACTTAGAGAGTCCCACAATATAGTGTACTCGTTAAGAACTTAGGCAACGTGTTATGAATAATATAGATTATTCATAATACTTCACTGAATTAAATGAGTTAATTCGAATCGTTTAAAAGGTTCGAAAAGACATGCATTAGGGGCATTTTGGTCAATTAATAATTAATGTATATTTATATTTGATACATATAATTAATTGTCAAATTAGACTTTGACACATGCCATAAATATATGTATTTGTTATTTAATGTAAATAAAAATATATATAATAATAATAATCGCATTAATTAATTATTTAGATGTTTAAATGTTAAATATCTAGATAATTAAATTATTCCAATATTACATAATTATTATGCAATATGTTTGATTATTATCGGTTACATGTGGCATGATTGTATTAAGCTTAAAGTTTACAAATTGGATTTGTTAAGATAAAGCTTATAATTATTATTTAATTAGATTAATTGACCAAATGACCAAAATACCCTTCTTTTCCCCTAAAGTCGGTTATGCTTGCTTTTTAAAGTGAGAAAATTTTGTTTTCTCATTTAAGAACCTCCATGGTCGAACCCTTGAAGAAAGAAAAGTTTCCAAAATTTATTTGAAGAAACAATGAAGAAAGTGAAGAAATCAAGAAAATGTTTAGGGAAATTAAGAGATTTGGTGGTAATCTTCATAACTCTTAAACTTAGAAAGTTTGTTTCTTATTCTTAACAAGTTCTAGAGTTTCTTCCTTTCTTATATTTTGGGGCTTTTTGATTTGGAGGATGGATTTGGAGGCTAGATGCATGTGTGAAGTTAGATTGAATAATATTTGTGTAATATTAGTTCAATTTTATCATTTGATGACTTGTTGCTATTCTAGAGTGTTATGACCACTCTTGTAACTCCTAGAATTGTTCTTGAGTTCTTCATTTGTGGTGACTTTGGTTGGTGTAAATATTAATATGATTAATGTTGAGAAAATTGAATTTAAAGCATGAAAAATGATATTTTTTGTTACCAAATCAGATCTAGAATTTCTGTGATTTTAGTGATGAAAAGTATGTTTTATGATTGTATTGGATGTGTTTTGGGCATTGGAACAATTACTGGAAATTGTTTCTGAGTTGAAGTACGTGAAAACGGTGAAAAATGGCGTCACCGGGTGAGATTCAGGCTTACCAGGTGTCCGCTGTCCAAACAGTGAATTGGTCAATGTTCGGGCTGCCCATGAACTTCCCAAGTACTATTGGGGATGACATGGGCAGCCCCATGTGTATTGGTTCGTCGATTCGGACAAAAACGTGTTTTATGACACTTTGCGGAAAAACAGTTTTCGTAAAAGTTTCGCGGTGTTTTTAACTTATTTATGTCATTATTTGATATCGAATAAATATATTTAGTTGAAATATGAATGAATTATTCATATTGGATATTGAATAATTTATTCAGTAACTTTAAAAGTTTTTAAAGTTACGATTTCGCCCAAACCACGCGCTTCTGCTGCGCCCGCGCTAAAACCCCAAAAAAATGGTATCAAAGCAGGTCTGATCCTTCATCTATTACATTTTTCATGCTTGATATATGATATATATAATCCAATTTTGATATTTGCACTTGCATGTAATTTAGATGTTTCTTCACTTTTCGGTTCCACGCTAACGGAAAACATAACATAGATTTAATGGTTAAGTTAAGTTATGTTTTCCCAAGTAGAATTAAACTGTTGAGAAATTGATCTAGATTAAAATCTGCATTTGATGTAGAGTAGAACCCTATTTAGGAATATCCCCGCTTAAATAAGGCATTGAAGTAACTAGTATTTGGAATACTTGTTTCTTGGTCCGCCTTGTCTGTACGGATGCAAATGATATCCTGATATTGTAGTTGTATCGTGCCAAAGTTGTGTAGTTATGGCTGATGGTAGTTCATTTGCGCTGGTATAACTTATATGATAAGAGACAAATTCAAGTGAAAGTAGAAATCCTGAACGTGCCAAAGCTGTCATAACGAGAAACGATCCGGACCAAAATCAGTAGTCACAGTGAGTGTGATTGACAATGAGTTCTCTACCTGTGGATATAAGTAGGCAAGAACGTGCCAAAGCTGTGAGTCGAAATATATTCATGGGGTCCACTTCTCAATAGGGAATTCAATTTAATTATTGGATTCCCGTTTTTCGTTAGAGATTACGGTATTATGTAAAGTATTGGGAGGCACTGCTGGGTTAAAATCCATAACTAAGGTAGTGTGTATTATTATGAAAATTGTCGCGTATGTTTTCCTTATTCTATATTGTTGATAGAATTAAACTTCTAAACCACTGCATGCATATTATTTGTATATGTTTTCTGACTTTCCTTATGGTTGCAAATTCCTAAAATAGGTTCTAGATTAAAGGTAGGCTTGGATATTGTTAGATTAGTCAAAACCATCGGGAACTGTTGTTCCAATTTTCTTGAAAAATAAAGATGGTTAGTGACTTAGTTACTAAGTCACATTAGGTAATCTAAATAGATTTTTGTTTTAGGATATAATCATCTAGAAAGAATAGTTTATTCTGCAGTAAGAATTGACGTGAATTAGTTTATGTCTCGAGATTCTTGATTGACATTAAGAAAATCTCATTAGGTATTTGTTATCTGATAATGACGTTTCTTGGCTTTAGTGACCTTTAGAGGTAATGTGTTTGACACAGTTTGCTAATCAATTATTTGCAATTGTTGTGAATAGTTGAAGGTAAATTATAAGGCTAAAGAAAGGAGATGTGTATAGTTGAGTGTAGAGAATACGATTCTCATAATACGACAACTATATGTATTGGATACCAGATCTCCCGTCTAGCTATTTGAAATATTGTTTAATAATTGTTTTGATATTTGATATCATAACTTGCGACTATTGGATAGTTACTTGTTCTTTATATATATTTATTTCATATTTTAATATGACTAGTAGTGTCATTGATATAGAGATAAATGTTCTTTATAAACATTTATTTCATATTTTAATATGACTTTTAGTGTCATTGATATAGAGATAAACATTAAGAAAATATCTGGTTAAGTAAATAACTTAGAACAGTGCTTTATAAGATTTTACCACTTAAGCATTAGATGCTTATTCCGTATGGTAAATGATAGTCTTATACGAGATCACACCACATATCCTTATCCATTTAATGAATATTGTATTCAGAATGTGATTAAATCTCATTTAACCAATGATCGTCATTGGACCACAGATTTATTAAACTAATACATTGGATGTATGCAGTTTAATGAATTATAAATTATTTTGGATAGTTTTCTTTACTTCGTAACTTAGTTAATGAGTTATCATGACTTAGTTACGTGTTTCTAAAAGAATATATATTGAACGTCTTGAATGGTTCGAGAACTTTCAATATGTTTCTGATGAAACGCGAATAGAATATTTTGAATGGTTCAAAGATATTCGATTTGAAGTTTTGAAAACTATATCTTTAAAATTCATCATGAGTCTTTGAATTGTTCAAAGATGTTTGATATGATCAAACATATGAATTTATGGCAATTAGTTCTAAGATTATTCAATGAATATGATTCTTACTCTATATTATTCTTCAACGATTCCATCGTGATGGTATTGGTTAGAGAGATGAATCGAATCCTATACGATTTGATTCGTTTGATATTGAGTGTTACCGAATTAGTTTCAATACTCTTGGGGATATGCTCTAGTAACACTAATTCATCATTTTAATTAATGTTCCATTAGTTTCTACAGTTACATATAAGATATGTATAGGTAGAAAATTCGAATCTTGAAAAGTTTGAGATTAGAATCTTTCTTTTGTATAATGGTTATATAATTGAAAAGTATTTGCGCCTCGGAGGTACAAGCAAAATTTTATCATTTATTCAATTTAATAGAATATTCTATTCTATTTGAAAGAATATATTTTCTATTATCCCAAGTAATAGAATTATTTTATTACTTGGTGTGTAATATTAGATGTTGACCATTGTAGAAAAGACTTGACTTATTGAAGTCAAATGTGATAATGATAAACTATAAATGGAACTATATAATTAATAAGATGAAAAGACCCTTAGACATCTTCCATATAAGTCCAATAGGATGTCAAAATCATGTGCGAAGTATTTGATACTAAATGGTTCTGTTGTTTTCTTATCGAATAAAATTATCCTATAACTTATAGTGGGAGGGAGCGATATTGATATCGATTTCGGAAGTTAGCATTAAACCATATATCTAAGATTGTTTATAGCTTACTACGATCAAGTTTGGAACTTGATTGAGCTCTCGTTATGAATAGTTCATAAAATGTGTAAATTATTTGCGCAGCAAAAGCAAAGTGAGCTTATTGAAGGTTTGACCTTTATAGTATGACAGTGAGAAATGTTATTTTCAGCAATCTATTGTAGATTCTGAGGAAACTTGTCTTTAGTCACACTAATTGAATAATTAAAGATCTGATGGTTAATGTTGATATTAAACTATGTATTTTAGCTAAGAATACAAAGTGACATTCCTGAATGCTTTCTTCGAATAAGAGATCCATTGTGATTTCTTTGTTTGAAGAGTTCGTTCTGGAATGGCCCTGGAGTTTGTATTCTGCTAAGATCGCAGTTTGGTATACTAGCTTATAGAGCCTATTGTAGACTCAGATGAGCTTTCTAGAAATTTGTGTTCTCTAATTTTGATTACAGTTAGATTATCTGATTTTATCAAAATATAGAGATACATATGTGATAGTATGGTTAGTGGGACCGTACATATTTCTTTCTAGTATTATATATCCTAACTACATTATCATTATTAATGTAATAATGAGATATTTGTAAGGTAAAAGGTTTACATAAGTCTTATTTTCTCCGTGAAAGTAGTGGGAGTAGTCTCTGTTATATTTGATATAAAGTTTCATATATGATATCAAACTAAGAGGCTTGTGAGATACTCCCATTAGTCGTGCATTAGATATGATCTAATAAAGGACACAACAAGACTATTTGTGTGACAGTTAGTATAACTGTTTGAAAGTTAATGTGTCTCTTGTATATAGTATTTATCTTTCGTAAAGGACGATTCCTTTGTCGAAAGAGAAATTGATTAGAATATCTAGTCAATCTTATGCATCATAGGATGATGGCATAATAAATACTATATTATGTGCGATTAAATATATCAATTTAATCGTAATTATTACGAACTATTTTGATATGTTGTAGACCATAGGATGTGTCTTAAAACATGTTCTTTGTTATCTTTGAGATATTAAGAATGAATTTCTTATTCATGGAGAATATAATCGGCAACCATTAGGATCAAATTAGTTTTGAGTCTAATTATGACGTTAGACAGTCTACGTCATAACGAGTCAGAAAAGATATAGTGGAAGTGTCACGGTTGATTCTACTATATTAGTGGAATTAGTTGTATCTTATAAAGTATTGATTTATCAAGTTACAAAGTGACCTTATAGATTAGAAGTTTTGATATTAGTGTTGTGCTTGCGGTTGTCTCATAATATTTGGATTTGATCTCTAAATACATAGACAACTCAGTAGCTGTAGCATAATATTGATGTCGTATCTGAGTCATATTAATGTATAACTTAGGTTATACAATATATGAATGATACTGGCTAAGGGAAACGATTGGGTTTGTTAGACAAACTCAATATTTTATAGATGGCTTACTTGTTGCCGACCTCTTGAGTGCTAGGTCAGCTCTTGAGGACCATACGTATGTAATACACATTTAGATGTATATATGATACCGTGGATTAGCACTAGAGCAAGTGGGAGAAATTGTTAGGGTTGGTGCTCGGATTGCCAATCCGGATCGTATTTATGTCTGATTCATGAATATGAACAATTCATTTTTTCCATAATATTACTTATTTATGGTAGTACTTCTTAATTTTATATACATATTCGATCTAATTACGATTAGATTTAAACTAAATATGATTTAGTGATATGTATATATTAGACAAAGACCTGAGAATATATTATGTAGTGCGCAGTTACAAAGTAGTTGTAATTGACATTGGGAAGTGTCACTACTAGAAGTATATTATCAAATAAAGTTCCTGGTCAAGATTTACTAACATGGGTCGGTTAGAAAAATCTACTGAGACCAGTACATGTCGTTTATCGAGACTTGGTCCAATGGTTTATCCCAATGAACCATGAGTCTTGGGAGACTCGTATAGACGTGTATGTGTTTATTTGATAAACACCGAATGACTCACCGAAGATTTCGTAATAGATGGTACACCAACGTCAATATAAATATTCTCGAGTCGAGTAGCATAGTGGTCATTCGACTTGAGATACCACTGTAGATATATGAGATATCCTCCACACTTTGATGGCAGTCACGTCACCGGTATATTTAAATCAGACCTCCGCATGTTCGTTGGGTGTGGACTGATGTTCATGATATCCTGTGAGTATCAGATAGAATCCGTCCGTCCTGTGTACAGGGCATAGGTATCATGTACGTATTTGCTATCTAGTAAATTCATGGCCGTGGTATACATCAGAAGCGAGTTCCGAGTGTTATTTAGAGATCGTAAATTTGAAAGTCGATTATATTATACCTTATGGATTTGACGTTCTTATCTATATCCCCGATATAATATTGATAGCCTGTGACGGAGGGATTATACGTATGTAATGACCTCGACTTGCATAGTTTAGCGAGATTATATGTGGTCGTAATAATTCATGAGTGGGTGAATTATGGACACGAAATTGGATTCTGTGACGGAGAAACCTAAACATAGAGAGTCCCACAGTATGAAGTGTACTCGTTGAGCACTTGGGCAACGCGTTATGAATAATATAGATTATTCATAATACTTCACCGAATTAAATGAGTTAATTCGAATCGTTTAAACGGTTAAACGAAAATACATGCATTATGGGCATTTCGATCAATTAATAATTA
Organism: Zanthoxylum bungeanum; assembly: GCA_019454045.1. Taxonomy (NCBI): domain Eukaryota; kingdom Viridiplantae; phylum Streptophyta; class Magnoliopsida; order Sapindales; family Rutaceae; genus Zanthoxylum; species Zanthoxylum bungeanum. Next base: position 16,192 of record SKCR01034889.1, read on the forward strand.
ATGTGTATTTATATTTGATACAAGATTTGATTTGATACATATTAATTAATTATCAAATGAGACTTTGACACATGCCATTAATATATGTATTTGTTATTTAATGTAAATAAAAATACATATATAATAATAATCACATTAATTAATTATTTAGATGTTTAAATGTTAAATATCTAGATAATTAAATTATTTCAATATTACCTAATTGTTATGCAATATGTTTGATTATTATTGGTTACATGTGGCATGATTCTATTAAGCTCAAAGTTTACAAGTTGGATTTGTAACTTAAAGCTTATTATTATTATTTAATTAGATTAATTGACCAAATGACCAAAATGTCATTCTTTTCCCCCTAAAGTCGGTTATGCCTACTTTTTAAAGTATGAAATTTTTTTTTCTCTTTTAAGAACCTCCATGGCCGGACCCTTGAAGAAAGAAAAGTTCCCAAAATTTGTTTGAAGAAACAAGGAAAAAAGTGAAGAAATCAAGAAAAAGTTTAAGGAAATTAGTAGATTTGGAATTTCTGTGATTTTGGTGATGAAAAGTATGTTGTATGAATTTATTGTACGTGTTTTGGGCATTGGAATAATTTCTCTAAATTATTTCTGAGTTGAAATATGCGAAAACGGTGAAAAACGGCGTTACCGAGTAAGTTTCGGACTTACCAGGTGTCCGCTGTCCAAACAGCGAATTGGTCACTGTTCGGGCAGCCCATGAACTGGCCAAGTACTATTGGGGATGACCTGGGCAGCCCCATGTATATTGGTTGGTCGGTTCGGACAAAAACGCGTTTTATGCCACTTTACGGAAAAACGGTTTTCGTAAAAGTTTCACAGTATTTCTACCTTATTTATGTCGTTATTTGATATCAAATAAATATGTTTAGGTGAAATATGAATGAATTATTTATATTGGATATTGAATAATCTATTCGGCAGCTTTAAAAGTTTTGAAAGTTACGATTTCGCTCAAACCGCGCATTTTCGCTGCGCCCGCGTTAAAACCCCAGCAATGTGATATATGTGTATGTTTAATTTATTGATGTTCTCGTAGTATAGTATTCGAGCTGGGTAGGGATCCGTTCGGACGTAATTCATTTCATGCCTATTCTAAAATAGGTAATGAGTCTCGTACAAGTATGTATGTGTAAGCCAGTCATATGTTTGTATTATTTGACAATGTTTTCTCTGCTGTACTGAATGTTATATGTGCTTCGTTATCAGTTGTACAATGACTGTATGTATGTCTGAGTATATGTATGTGTATGATAGAATTCGTAAGATGTATGGACAATGTATGGTTGTGTGAAGTGTGGTACATTATGAGCGAATACATATGAATTTGAATGATAAGTTATTGTAAAGTTACCGTAATTAAAGAAAGTTAAAGTAAGTTTGTTTTGTTTTTGAAGATAGTTTGTAAT
>SKCR01034890.1:0-17542 GCA_019454045.1 Zanthoxylum bungeanum
GACCCGAATTGGATAAGTGCCAATATAGGTTATCATAAGGGAAACCTTAAATATAGTAATCTTTAAATCCCACATGAGAACAATGTAATTGTTGCTCACCATGCGGTTTTCCTGAGAGGAATACCGATATGCAGTGGTCAGTGGGAGGATAGTGATACTCGATGAAAAATCGGAGTGATATTGTTCAGGCACGAAGTCCGTAATGGAACACAAATAGTTCATCTATGATGAACTATACCATTAATCTTCAAATACACAAGAAACTCGTAGATCGGAAAGAGTCAGAAAACAACCTAGGGTATGGGTTTCTCATCTAACCTCATAAAGATGTCAATCTTATGGAGGTATACCATCCGACTACGTTATGAGGAAGTGACACGAGGTATCGACTCCCTGTTATGGCAAAGTGCCATGAGTCCGAAATGGATTCCATGTATAACAACTATGTTTGGATACTAGTTGTTGTACCACAAGGCATTGTGCCTATTGGTACTATAAATGTCTTCAAGGAAGACATACATGGAAGGCAACATACCAACGTGCAAAGCTATGCTTTCGACGGAAAGGTATCGTTATCAACATTATGTTAATAACGGTTCAACCTTTTTACCTGTTACCATGGTAAATCCATTTTGAAGATGCTTGTTGATAACTGTATATTTCATTTATGAAATATGTCAGTTACAAATCAAAATCGCTTTCCTGAAAAGGAAACCTTTTGGAGGATGTTTACAACATCCTGACGATTTTGTATAACCGACAAACAAGGTTTGCGGGTTATTCGATCCATGTTTGGATTGATGCAAGCATAAGGTTCTTGGAACTGTCGTTTTGAAATAATCATAATGGTTTATGATTTGACTCAAAACGAAATAATTCTTGTGTATATAAGGAGGTTAGTGGGAGAGCGCACTGACAGTGAAATTCCCATAAAGCTATTTTTGAAAGCTTGGCTTTCAATAGAAATTCTCCGTAGAATTCTGGGGAGTAACAACCTTTATTCAAGGAATAAAGATCTACTGGGATAGATTTGGAGTTGTTAACACTCTCTGGGAAATTGTACATTTAAAATGTACTTGTATTGGTGTCTCATACGCTTCAAGCATATGGAGTCACAATCAGGTCAATCCAAGTGACAGTTACTGGATTGAAGTTAAGAACATCTGTAGTATCTCTGAGAACTAAAGATGCTATCTTAAACTATGGAGAAGGAGAACTTGAAGTGACTGGGATCACTGCTGCAAGTTTCCAAACAGTTAAATACTGCGGTACTATGAAGTTTGAATAACGGGACAGTGAGCTGGAAATCTTCCAAGCAAGATAACTGTTGCCGAATAAACAACAAATGCGGATTATTGCTGCAACTGAGGCAGCAATAGAAGTCTTTTGGATTGAAATAAATCTAATTAGATTAGATTTAGTTCTGTTAGCAGCTGAGCTAGGCGTCAGCACAGGCTGAGGAATTAAAGGTCTCATCGACGATGAGGCAGCAATAGAAGTCTTTTGGATTGAAGTAAATCTAATTTTAGATTAGATATAGTTCTGTTAGCAGCTGAGCTAGGCGTCAGCACAGGCTAAGGAATTAAAGGTCTCATCGACGATCCAGATATATACTTCTATATCATCTGATTCGTTCGGATCATACATCGTGGCGATGTGATGATCGTATAAATCGCGTCAAACGATAATCAAACAAATCCGCTGACGAAAACCTTTCCTCAGCAATTTGAGCGAACCTTACATAGTTCGGGTGTAGGACACTCGAGTGACTGGCTATGTGCCAAGTGGGAGATTGTTGGATAATATGACCCATAGCGTCACTATTTACACAGATCATTGTGTTGCTGTAGCAAATTAACTATGTAACAAGGAAATTGCACTCTCGTCATTTGTGATTAAATCACCATAAATATATAAATGAAGAGAGGTCCCTATGATTAGTTCCTGGATTGAGATGATATGAGACAGTATCAGTCCATGAAGGATTAATCATTAAATATCCCTAGCCGTAGTATTATCGAGACTGGACATCGATAATGCGGAATAGGCTAGTATTGCACTTGTGCGCGTTGTGAGGGCACAACGGCATAGTTCTCATATATATAAGTATTGGATACTTGTGCAAGTGCGATAGGAGGTCGTGTTTCACCAATGGTACGGGAAACAGCTTCGCTCTGGATAGACCCTTCGGAATCCCATTGGTATTATGACTAGGTGTCTATGGGAGGCCGAAATCAAGGTAGGTGTGTATAGTCTTAACCTGAGACTTACATCGCTAATACTTACGACAATCGGTAAACTTTGGTTTTGGTGGTGGGGGATCTTAACTGGTTCTGTGTTCACCTCTTCTAGGTTTATCAGGAATCGTAGTGTATTGGATGTGATGTCAAGACGGAAGTGTCACTCCAGTCATAATGGAGATGATGTCACGCAGGATACGGTATTAGTGCTCTTAAGTGATGCGCATCCAATCGTGATATTATGACCAGGTCATGAATATCCGATTATAGAGACTAGTTACCAGACATCCGATATGTGTTCGGATGGGGCAGACACTTATCCAGCCCCAGCCCTAGCACGTGACTATCCGATACTGGGCCAATATGCACAATACAATCGTATACTACGCTTGATACAGATCTTTGATATTCTTTGATGAATATGTCCGGATAACTTAGGAAGACTTGGTGCTTTGCTAGGAGTCGACCTTGTCTCGTAAATCGGTAGAACGTAGTACTTGGTACGTACGTGATTCGGATACTCCGACGACCGTATTTACTGCCAGATTATCCGGGGATCTCATGGGTCGCTTCCCGATAATCCACCGATGACGCACAACTCGCACTCTTGAATAATCTGGGATTATATAGAAGAGAGAGAAAATAATCTAGGATTAATAACGGAGATATTTTATCCGGGATAAAATGTCGTCTAGAGAGAGATAACGATTAATTTGGAATTAATCGGTAAATTAATATATTCGATCTATTAAACGAAATTAGATTTCGACGCGAAATTAAAATTAGATTTTAATTCGGGCAAACGAGTTAATTTAGAATTAATTCGTTAGCGACGTAAATAATAATTTCGCCAGGCGCAATTATTATTTAAATTCGATTGAATTAACGTCGCGACGTAAACTCGGTATTTCGAAAATATCGAACCCGAACGCGTGAGTGCATGTGGGCCCACTTTCATTTGGAAACGTGTGGGGCCCACATGACACATGTCATTCTAATGCATTGCATGTAGATAGTGTACAATGCACTCAATGTTATTGCATGGAAATTGAGTGTTTGACACTCTAAGCCATTGCATGTTTTGTGTCATAATTTTATTATTAATTTAATAAATATTATGGCATAAATATAAATTGATTTTTGGTAAATCATTTTAACTTAACACAAAACTTCTCTCTCTCATTTTCTCTCTCTCTCTCACGCCCAAATGATGAAATGCTCACTGGTTTTGAACCAGTTTGGGCGTGACAAGGGAAGCCAAGAGTTGGGTTTTCATGGTGAAAACCGCAAGTGCTAGCACACTACGAGTCTTGCGAAGGTGGTAGGGAGGTGCACCCATGAGGCGGGACTCATCCGACGGAGTTTGGAGCTTCGTTTTGAGACCCGAAATTCTGTTTTGCAGGGACGGTGGACTGTTGCAGTTTGGCGTGAAGGGAAGTGCGTTTTTGGCCTTCATTCGTCTCCAAATCGACTCAACCGATCAATGTGAGTATTCCGCTACCTCCGTTTGTGTGTTCACACATTATTTCATGTCTTGTTTGATCTTGGGACCTTAGAATAAACCAACATTAACATATGCCCAGATACCCAAATCTTCAGGAATGAGAAACCTGATTTCTTTCCTGTCCATATTTCATATGGAGTCTGTCCAACAGACTTTTTCGGAAACTTATTCAAAATAAGTATTGCACTTTTCAATGCATATTCTTAGAAGGAAATTGGTAGCTCAGTGCGACTCATTATTGACCTTACCATGTCCAACAAAGTTTGGTTTCTCCGTTCGGACACACCGTTCAATTATGGTGTTCCGGGAGGAGTCCACCGTGAAAGAATACATATTATTTCAAGTAATCGATAAACTCATTGCTCAAGTATTCTCTACCACGGTCCAGCCGTGATGTTTTAATACTTTTTCTGGTCTTTTTTTCTACTTCGTGTCGAAACTCTTTGAATTTATCAAAAGTTTCCAACTTGTGTTTCATAAGATACACATAACCATAACGCGATGCAACATTCGTAAAGGTTACGAAGTATTGTTATCCACATCTAGCCTAGCTAGACATGGGCCCACATACGTCACCATGAACGAGGACTAACAGCTCGGTGGCATGCACACCCTTACCGCTAAAAGGCGTTTTAGGCATTTTGCCTAATAAACAAAATTTGCAGACATCATATGAATTAGGATCAAATCCATCCAAGTATTCACTCTTCAAAAGTGTGGATATACGAGTCTTGTTAATATGTCCCAGACATCAATGCCACAGATAAGTCTCATATGTGTCACTTAGTTTGAGCCTTTTGTTTGTCATGTTATAAGTTTGAGATTCATTTATATTCAAATTATAAAGACTATTATTAACATCTTCCGTACATATCAAAATGTTATCTTTATATACAAAACACCTAGTGTTCTAGAATGCAAAGGTACACCAGCAACGGGTTAAACAAGATGCAGAGATGATGTCCTTAGTCAAACTAGGTATAAAATAACAAGCATCTAATGTAATTACATGCCCCAATGGTAGATACAAAACATAGGTCCCAATGGCCAAAACAACGACTATTGTCCCGTTTCCGACTCGTAGGTCGATCTCGCCTGAAGCCAGTATCCTGCTAATCAGCAGATTCTGAACACCAGTACATATGTGAGTACCACAACCAGAATCAAAAATCTAATTTTTAAAACCAGTAGTGGACATGTTTATAACAAACATACCTGAAGCCGGAGCCTTGCCCGTCTTCACTTCCTCCAATTCCACCTTGTACTCACGGCAGTCACGCTTCCAGTGACCCCATTTGCCACAATGTAGGCAGACGTCTTGGGATATGTCCTTAGTCTTCCTAGAAGACTATGATGATTTAGCCTTGCCCTTTTTCTTCCTTTTCTTCACACCCCGAGAAGCCTTCAGCCAAGCCTTGGCCATCTGGGATGTCGAAGTAAGGTGCGCCTCGCGCTTCTTGCCCTTTAGAAGCTTTGGCTCTCCCTCTTTCAACATCGCCATTAACTCTCCAAAAGGTTTCTCTTGGTTCATCATATTATAGTTTATGATAAACTCACCCCAACACTCGGGCAGAGACTGTAAGATCAATCTTTGGAAGTCTCGGCCTTGAAGGTTATGCCCAACTGAGCTAGTTGTTCGATGTCAGCAATCATCTGTGACACATAGTGCTCGATAGATGTACCCTCTGACATACACGAGCGAAAGAGCTTCTTGTGCAATTCGTGCTTCTGAGATCTAAGATTAGATTTGTGAAGATCCTTCAATTTCAACATCACTATAAGGATCCAATCCTTTATTCTGACGACGAAATTGAGGAGTCATTGCGGCAAGGATGACGGATTGAGCACTAAATTTATCATCACAATGAGTCTTCCAAAGCTCATGCTCTACTATTTGCTCAACTCCGGGCTCAGGCCCGAGAGGTTTCTCTATGACATATAGTAACTTCTCGACTCCTAGGACTATCATGAGATTCATCTCCCAATCTGGAAAATTGATGCCGTTAAAGACATTCTCGCCCAATGATTATGTCTCTAACTATAATCTTTCCAGCCATCTCGATTGCAATAGTCCAACTATTCAATCAACGATTTTGGGTACACTCAAAATATAATGGTTACTGTAGTCCAACTATATAACCAACTACAATTGAAGTAGTGTCTTGTACAGTCTAACTGTTCAATGAATGCAATATTCAATATTAGTCCAATAATATATATTTATTACGACGATAAATAAAATAAAAGAGCACTTGTAAGCAAGTATTAAACGAAATTACAAATTTAATACTGGCCTCCCACTATTTTTCGGCGAGCCTCTAACCCTCTGTGCAGTACTCGGGAAACCCAATTTCCTAGTGGGCTAGGATCCCGTTAAATAACACACAACCTTGACTTTGGCCAACAAGTTGTATGAAACTTAACTAGGTAGATCTCTAAGATCAATTTGATCTCATCAAATTCCTAGATCTCGTAGGTGGACCTCCAAGTCTGAGATATATATCCAATATATATTTCCTAACCTTTTCCTCTGAATCAACTAAGCCTTGGCATTGTATTAACAAGCTTAATTTCCAGTTATGCAGGACCCATTGACAGTGGGAAAGCTTTGTAATCCACGTCGATGAACTAGAAGTGACCTTGACTTTGGCCAACAAGTCACAACCGCCCAAGACATTCGATATAGAACAAACCTTTCATGGTTCAAACACATCCGCGATGGACAATGATCTTGACTTTGGCCAACAAACCAATGTCAATCTTGGATCTTGAGAGAGAACCACTCAATGGAAGGAAAAACGGTTAATATTTAAGTGAAGTTTTTTCGCGTAAATTGGTAACCAATTTATTATCTTTGATTAGGTCTCATCATACACACTTTATTAACGAACCTTTACGACTTAAATTCCAAATTTAATTGTTACGGGTCTCAAAGCCCGATTAACATCCAATGTTAAATTTAATTAAAGTCCAATGGGCTTTTAATTAATTTCTTTAGGCATGGACTTTTAGTCAAAGTGACATTTGATTTGACGTTTGATGTGACGAATGATTTGACGCTTGATGTGACTTGCGTTGCCGCACTCGAATTCGAAATACGAATGCGCTCGCAATCACTCTCAGGCTTGGTTTCGCTAATTCCCAATTAGCGAATTTACCGTTGCGTCGTAATTAAATGATTACGCCTAGCGAATTCACTATTCACGTCGCTAACGAATTAATTCTAAATTAATTCGTTCGCCCGAATTAAAATCCAATTTCAATTTCGCGTCGAAATCCAATTACGATTGATATATCAAATATATCAATTTACCCGATTAATTCTAAATCAATCGTTTTCTCTCTTTAGACGATATTTTATCCCAGATAAAATATCTCCGTAATTAATCCCAGATTAATTTTCTCTCTCATCAAATTAATCCCAGATTAATAAATGTGCGAGTCATACGTCATCGGTGTATCATTGGGAAGCGACCCATGAGATCCCCGGATATGTTGGCAGTAAATACGGTCGTCGAAGTATCCGAACACGTACGTACCAAGTATCACGTCCTACCGATTTACAAGACAAGGTTAGCTTCTAGCAAAACGCCATGCCTACCCAATTCTCCGGAAATATTCTTACAGGAATATATAAGGATCTATATCAGGCGTAGTATACATCGTATCGTGCATATCAGCCCAGTATCGGATAGTCACGTGCTAGGCCTGGGACTGGATGAGTGTCTGCCCCGTACGAAGCACATGTCGGATGTCTGGTAACTAGTCTCTATAATCGGATATACATGACCTTGTCATAATATCCCGATGGCTGCAGCACCTCAGAGTACTAATACCGTATCCTTCGTGACATCATCTCCACTATTACTGGAGTGATACTTCCGTCTTGACATCACACCCAATACTCTACGATTCTCAATATACTCAGCTTTGGCGTACACAGAACCGGTTAGAGTCCTAGACGACCTCAACTAAAGTATATTGATTGTCGTAAGCATTAGCGGTGCAAGTCTCAGGTTAAGACCAAATACACCTACCCTGATTTCGGATTCCCATAGACACATAGTCATAATACCAATGGGATTCCGAGGGGTCTATCCAGAGCGAAGCTGTTTCCCGTACCATCGGTGAAACACAACCTCCTACCGCACTTGCATAAGTATCCAATACTTAAGTATATGAGAACTACGCCGTTGTGCCCTCACAACGCGCACAAGTGCAATACTAGCCTATTCCGCATTATCGATGTCCAGTCTCGATAATACTACGACTAGGGATATTTAATGATTAATCCTTCGTGGACTGATACTGTCTCATATCATCTCAATCCAGGAACTAATCATATGGACCTCTCTTCATTTATATATCTAAGGTGATCTAATCACAACTGATGAGAGTGCAATTTCCTTGTCACATAGTTAATTTGTACAACATCACTATGATCTGTACAAATAGTGACGCTATGGGTCATATTATCCAACAGTCTGTACTTGGGATACAATTCCACGTACCACTTGAGAAGGTGCTCACATGTGTGTTTGTGTGGTTAGTATGTGTGCTTGTGTTTTCTTCAATATAATATGCCAGTGAAGTTGTATGTTTGTCGCTCCTTTGATGTACTTTCAAGCATGCAATTTTAGATATGAAATATATGTAAACTTAGGTGTAAGTTTTATTTTGTACATGTGAATTTAGAAGCATGATACTCTTGGAAATAAGTGCTACTTAAGCCTGATTAAATCTTTACATAAATCCTTTCATTACAAGTGGCATAAGTAAGGGACCATTCTGAACCCAACGGTTTGATGTCTTCCTTTGCGAGGGGTGAGTTCGGCCTTAAATCTCATTTTCCCGGTTCACACCGGGTGGCGACTCCATTATTCTCCGGTTTAGTCCCCCGTGGCTACTCCGTACTCCCGACCGGGCCGCGAGCCCGGGACAGCATGCGTCGTCCAGTTTCTGTGTTCCCATAGTCTGGCGACTCCACTGGGGATAGAGAATCGGCCCCGAATATTGTCTTGTAATGTTTGGATTTTTGTTTTAATTGATCGTGTCTATAGTGGATAAAATGGGGGTTTAATCAAAGGCATTTTAAGGCTAGGTAATGGTTGGGTGTCTTCCTTCATTCACTACCTTTCTAGAAGGAAAAGCTGTGAAGGCACCTATATAGCCATCTACTCGTAGCCTATTGTGATGGACTAATTTGGAGGACTCGTTGTTTATTCCTGACAACAAGCGATAAGAGCCTAAGAGGCTTGGGTATTTAAGTGAGCCTCGCTCCACCTTCCCTCTGGGGAATCTACAACGGGAAATCCATTTGACAGTCCATCACACACCATAGCTCATTGGCACGTACCTTAGTGTATAAAAAGGGGTGCGCTCACTTGGTCGCTCGGACCCTTGATTGGGGAGACGTAGTTGTGGGCCATCCTTCGCCGATGAGAGCCTTTGTTTATACTCTTGTGAACCCACCCATAGACCGAGTTTGTATGGTTAAAGTAACAATTACTTCCTTGAGTATGTGCTAGTGGACCATCCTCATTTGGATGCAGTGGGACCATTGTCAGAAATGCGGACTTGCTGGGCCATTTAAACTGGGGCGAGTTCGTACCTTATGACCATTGGGCCAAAAGCTTCTGAAATGTTGATGGGCCATTCCATAGAAATTATTACTTTATGTTTGCATTATCTCTTATTCTTGTGTTTGGGAACATCGTCGTTTGGATCCATTTGGACCATTTGTCATGGGATATGGGCTTGTTGGGCCATTTAAACTGGGACAAGAATGTATTTTATGACGTTTGGGCCAAAGGTTTCTAAGTGATTGATGGGCCACTTTGTGATTGTGTTCGGAACGTTACCATTTGGATTTAGTCGGGCTCTTTGTCATGAGATGTGAACTCATTGGGCCATTTAAACTGGGATGGGTTCACTCCTATGACAATTAGCCCGAAAGATTCTAAGATGATAACGGGCCGATTTGTTTGAGAGTTTTAATTGATTTAGTATGTTATATATGTTACATGCATCTCATGCACCTCATACATACATATATCATGTTAACACCATCTATGTCTAAAAAAGACATCATAGATACCGTTTGGGTTAGAGAATGGACAAGACTCACTAAAAGAAAAAGTATGAGTGAATCCGATAATGAGGTGTCCCGTATGGATCAGTTAGAGAACGGTCTCGCCAAGATCATTGAACAGTTGCAGGCTTTGACTACTGATGTGGCTGGCATAGCCGGGTCTCGTGCTGGGGGTAGTTCTGGGGATGTAAGACAAGAGGAACCTCCGAACAGATTGGGGGATGATATCCCCGCTTTTGATGATGATATGGCAGAGTATGCGGCAGGCAGAGTATCTGGGTCTCAGGCAGAGTTGCAGAAACTTCGGGATCAGGTTGAGTCGGTTACCCGCAAGATGAGGGGTAAGAATGAGGATCTGCTGGATTATGACACACTGACTTTCGAGGAACATTTGCCGGCACAGTTCAAGATGCCGGATATGGCTAAGTTTAACGGGAATGGGGATCCAAGGGTGCATCTCCGATAGTTTGTATCAGTCATTAGTTCAGTTGGCCTGTCTCAGCGCCAAGTGCAGAAAATGTTGGAATGTCGCTCGAGGGAGCTCCCGTGGTGTGGTACCACAGTTTGGAGAAGAAAGTGAAGGAAGATTGGAGGGAGTTGGCGGATGCCTTCCTGAAGCAGTATGTCACTGACCTAGAGATCGATCTGTCACTCCCTGATCTGGAGAATGTTAAGCAGAAAGCGGAGGAGAGTTTTAAGGAGTATGTGGACCGGTGGAGGGGTCAGTTGTTGAAGATGCAGACTAGGCCCTCGGAGAAGGACCAGATTAAAATAATTATCAAGGGCACCAATCCTTCCATTTACAGCAAGTTGAGGAGGATGACCTCCATGATTACAGACTTTCGGCAGTTCAGGGAGACTGTTATGGACATTGAAGACGAAGAGGCAGAAAATAGAAAATTCTATGGTCTGAACAGGAGACCCGTTGGGGGAACATCGGGAACAAAGCCTGTTTCTGCTGACATTGCCGCTATCCGGAACCGATAGTTTTCCAACTTGGGAATGCCCCTGTCCAATGTGCTAGAGAAATTAAAGAGGCAAGGGCTCTTAAAACCCTTGGATGCCAAACCATTACCCAATCCCCTACCATCACATTATAACCTGAGCCTTTACTGTCACTTTCACCAACAAAATGGCCATGACACTGACAATTACGCCCGACTCCGCCATGAAATCCAAGACCTGATAGACTCCAAGAAAATACCTGACCCAGAAACAGAACAGCCTGGCACACAAAGAAACCCCTTACCCAATTACCGTGCCGTACCACCACCAGCCTATATGATCAATTCTGGCCTCCCAGAAGACCTTGTCCTAAAATCCTTTCACCCTCAAGCCTTTTGCCTGGGAATCTGGGATAGAACTTGTAAAGATGAGTTTGAACAGGGGAAAAACTTTTGGCTTGATTTCTCTAGCAGTGATGAGGAAGAAGTAAGGGGAATGACGCGCAGTGGTCGTTTCTACAATGATATGGTGGAAAAAGGTAAGGAAGTTTTGACAGATGGTAGAGAAGTGGCTGAGACTGCAGAAAACACTGAGGGGGATATAGTGCTAAGGCAATTGAGGAAGACTAGAGCATAAGTGAGTATCTGGGAACTGTTATGTGCATCTCGGGAGCATAGGCAGGCTATGGTTGAGGCCTTGAGCAAGATTGTGGTACCGGAGGACGCCAACCCTGCAATGTTTGTTGGGTCGGTTCAGAAGGAAGCTTTGCAGATATCCTTTTCTGAGGATGAACTTCCAGCAGAGGGGAGAAATCATAACAGGCCTCTATTTATCAGGGCCGAGTTGAAGGGCAAGAGAAATTCATGTGTGATTGTCGATGACGGTTCATCCATCAATGTGTGCCTGCTGAAAATTCTGGCGAGATTGGGTATGAAAGCAACAGACTTAGACCCCTCAAGTATGACTATTAAGGCTTATGATGACAGTAAAATGGGAGTTGAGGGTACCTTTGTGGCTATGGTCAAGGTTGGACCGATTGAAGATGAGGTTGAGTTCACAGTACTGGACATCCCGGCTACTTTCGCCTTATTGTTGGGAAAGCCTTGGTTTCACAAACTTGGAGGCGTGCCTTCCACTTTGCATCAGATGATCAAGTTCCCGTATGAGGGAGAAGTTGTTACCATCCAGGCTGAGTTAGATAATGTCGTGGCTGCCTTGGAGATACAACCTTTCACGAGGTTTCAGGTGTCAACTACTTTTGAGGAGTGGGTGGATCCTATGGTGGCTAGGATTATGGAGAAAATGAAGTTTGAGCCGGGTAAGGGTTCAAAATTAGCAGATTTCAGAGGACAGACTACTCGGAAGGGTTTGGGGTACAAGTCTGATGAAGAAAAGCCAAAGGTCAAGAAAAAGGGCCTGAAACTGATGGAATGTTTTGTGAAAGCTTCAGGATATCAAGGGGAGCCTAAACCTGGGGAAGTTAATGGAATTGTGGTACCTGGATTTGAGATCTTCCAGTATATGTTGGGTAAGGAGCTGATAGTTGAAGAAATTGTGGAGAAAGAAGAAAAGAATTGGGAGGAAGAACTGATGAAGTTGGAGAGCCTGACTCTGGGAGAGGACGAAAAGCCTGAGGAAGACCTGATTGCAGAGGAAGAAGTGTCTATAGATGATGAAGACATTTACCTTCCTGATTTGTTTGAATGTACTTCCGCATTATCCAATAATAAAGACATCTCTTTTGCTTACTTGCCTGAGTCATTTCCATTTACACTGCACGAATCAAGCATATTTGACATCAGTTCAGCCAGAACTATTGCATTTAACTTGGGTACACTTGAAAACCCTAAGGAAATTCTGATTGTAAGTGAAGTAACCTCCGAAGAGAGGGAGAAACTAGAAAAAGTGCTGGTCAGATATGCCAAATTGTTTGCTTGGTCCTATGAGGACATGCCTGGGGTAGACAGAAACATTGCCCAGCACACAATACCAACTTATCCCAATATGAGGCCAGTAAAACAGAAACTCCGACGGATGAGACCAGAATGGGCTGAGAAAGTCAAAGAGGAAGTTAAGAAACAGATAGATGTGGGGTTCTTGGAAGTAGTAAAATATCCAGAGTGGTTGGCTAATATAGTGCTGGTGCCAAAGAAAGATGGGAAGGTCAGAATGTGTGTAGACTATAGAGATCTCAACAAAGCTTGTCCGAAAGATGATTTTCCTTTGCCGCATATAGATGTTCTGGTTGATAGCGCGGCTTTATCCGCTATGTATTCATTTGCAGATGGGTTTTCAGGTTACAATCAGGTTCTCATGGCTGAGGAAGATAAACACAAGACTACATTTGTTACCGAGTGGGGTACTTATTGTTACAAGGTAATGTCGTTTGGGCTTAAGAATGCGGGGGCTACTTATCAGCGGATGGCCACTACACTTTTCCATGACTTGATGCACAAAGAGATTGAGGTGTATGTGGATGACATGATGGTAAAATCAGAGACAAGAGTTGGGCATATTGAAGCACTTGAAAGGTTCCTTCAGAGAGTTGACAGATACAACCTGCGGCTTAATCCCAAGAAATGTGTGTTTGGGGTGACATCAGGGAAATTGCTTGGTCATACAGTGGGAATGGGCGGAATAGAGGTAGACTCCGAGAAGATCAAGGTAATCACAGAAATGCCTGCACCAAAGACAGAAAAAGAAGTCAGAGCATTCTTGGGAAAGATTCAGTACATCAGTCGGTTCATTGCTAGGTTGACATCAGTATGTGAGCCTATCTTCAAACTGTTGAGAAAAGATCAGCCAGTGAGATGGAATGAACAGTGTCAGACAGCCTTCAACAAGATCAGAGAGTACTTGGTAAAGCCTCCTGTATTGAAACCTCCGAGACCGGGCAGACCTTTGATATTGTATTTGGCTATAGAATCAGAAGCACTATGGGAAATGATGGTACAGGCAGATGAGACAGGGGTAGAACATGCAGTTTACTATCTGAGTAAGAAGATGCTCCCGTATGAGGCTCGGTATCAAGAATTGAGAAGATCTGTCTTGCAGTGGTATGGGCTTCCAGAAAATTGCGGCATTATTTCCAGTCATACAAGATCCATATAGTGGCCAAGGAGAATCCTCTGAAGTATCTTCATTCGGTGCCTTCACTAGTGGGAAAATTGGGCAGATGGTTGGTATTGCTGACAGAGTTTGACATTGAGTATCTCACCTCCAAAGTGATCAAAGGGCGAGCAGTAGTAGAGTTTCTGGCATTGCAACCTGTTGAGGGGGATCAGTATAAGTTCGAATTTCCAGACGAAGAGATCCAAGCAATAACAATTCAGAGATGGAATATGTATTTTTACGGAGCAGTGAATTACAAGGGAGCCGGAATTGGGATCGTGATAGTGACCCCCGAGGGATAGACTTTGCCTTTAGCCAAGAGGTTGACATTTAGAGTGACTAATAACATGGCCGAGTATGAAGCATGTGCTTTTGGTTTGACAGCATTGATAGCCTTGAAGGCCGGGAGTGTGGAAGTCTACGGAGATTCCATGTTGGTAGTCCAGCAGATGTGAGGAGAGTGGGAATTGAAAGAAGAACGGTTGAAACCTTACCTTTTTCACCTCAGAAAGTTGGCACAAGTTATCTCCGAGTGTAAGTTTCAACACTTACCGAGAGAAGAGATTCAGATGGCAGACGCATTGGCTACACTAGCAGCGACTTGGGAAAATCCAGAAAAGTTAGTGATGAGACCGTTGATACTGACAACAGCAAGCAAACCTGTTTATGAGATAGAAAGAATTCTGGAAGTTGAGGTCGACGATGGTAAACCTTAGTATTATGACATTTAGAGGTATCTGGAACATGGTGAACTCCCGGAAGGGGCAGGCAGAAACAGAATAGCCATTCAGAAGTTAGCTTCCCAGTATGTGATTTTGAAAGAGGAACTGTACAAGAGGCAGGCAAACGGTATTCAGTTGAAGTGTTTCAGAAAAGAAGAAGCTCAGCATGTAATGGAAGAAATACACGCCAGGGTATGTGGTCCGTACATGAACGGGTTGAATCTGTCCCGCAAGATAGTGAGACAAGGTTTTTATTGGTCAACCATGGAAACAGATTGCGCGAAGATGGTGAAGCACTGTCATGACTGTCAAGCACATGGTAATTTGAATCACTTACCGCACACAGAATTGCACGGGTTGTCAGAACCGTGGCCTTTCTCAGCATGGGGGATTGATATGATTGGGGAAATTCGACCGAATGCATCAAATGGGCATCGCTTCATAGTAGTGGCAGTAGATTACTTCTCAAAATGGGTGGAAGCCGAATCATTCCGTAATGTTACAGCAAAGTAGATGGTAAAGTTTATAGCTCGGAACCTTATTTGTCGGTATGGTATGCCGCATCATGTAATGACAGACAACGGGGTCCAGTTTCAAGGAGAGACAAAGGCAATGTTACAGAGGTATGGGATAGGCCACCACAAGTCGTCACCGTACAGGCCGCAGGCAAATGGGGCAGTTGAGGCAGCCAACAAGACTATAAAGACAATTTTAGCCAATATGACAGAAAATTGCAGAGATTTGGCCGAGAAATTATCGTATGCTTTGTAGGGGTACAGAACATCAGTAAGAACAGCAACAGGGGCCACACCTTACTCTTTGGTCTAAGGAATGGAAGCAGTATTGCCGATAAAAGTGGAAATACAGTCTATGAGGGTATTAGCAGATGCAGAATTACCAGAACGGGAATGGGCCGCACAAAGGTTTGATCAGTTAGCACTATTGGATGAGAAGAGAACGAATTCTTTGTATCACATGCAGTTGTATCATAAGAGACTAGCTCGGGCATTCAACAAGAAAGTGCGTGCTACCAAGATCAGAAAGGGTGATTTGGTACTTAAGCAGTCGAAGCCGTCGACGACAGATCCGAGAGGAAAATTCAGACCAAATTGCGAAGGACCTTACATAGTGCAGAAGGTAATGGGAAATGGAGCAGTGAAGCTATTAGACTTGGAGGGAACGAGTTCACCGAGCCGATCAACGTAGACAGATTGAAGTAGTAATTTGCCTGAGGGAGAGAAGACCGAGCAGTCACCACGAGAATTAGTAGAAGACCTAACCCAACGGAATAAGAAAATCACTCATGCATACACGTAACATTGCATTCTCTTCGTGTTTGTTTTCGTTTTGTGTTCGCAGGTTCGAAGAAAGGAGAAAGCGGCAGAAATGAGCCAAGCAGCGTCAGCGCAATTTCAGTTTTTGGGATGAGTCCCAAAGGGCGAGGCCCATATCATCTTGAGGGCGAGGCCTATATCATGTCGGCTCGAGGGCGAGGCCCATATCAGCTTGAGGGTGAGGCCCCCGTTGTCAGTTGTTGTTCCGGGTCGAGGTGCCCAGGGTCGAGGTACCCATTACATCATCAGTTTGAGGGCGAGGTCCCTATAGTCAGCGGTGTTGGGTCGAGGTGCCCAGGGTCGAGGTGCCCCCGTTGTCAAGTGTAGTTCCGGGTCGAGGTGCCCAGGGTCGAGGTACCCACTACATCATTAGTTTGAGGGCGAGGTCCCTATAGTCAGCGGTGTTGGGTCAAGGTGCCCAGGGTCGAGGTGCCCCCGTTGTCAGTTGTAGTTCCGGGTCGAGGTGCCCAGGGTCGAGGTACCCACTACATCATCAGTTCGAGGGCGAGGTCCCTATTGTCAGCGGTATTGGGTCGAGGTGCCCAGGGTCGAGGTACCACCATTGTCGGTTTCAATTATTGGGACGCGTCCCAGGATCGAGGTCCACTGCGGCACCAACTCAGCTCGAGGCAGCAACCGAGCCAGGTAAGTGAAAATGCATTGCATAACTTTGATAGGATTGTTCAAAGTCACACACTGCACAAGTCCCATCAAAGTGGGGCGACTGTAGGCATCGCATTTTTCGCATGAGAAATCCGATAATGAGTCTCAGTTGGAGGCACTACCTTTTTAGCTAAGGATATTGCGGGAAACGGAGGACGGAATGGGAAATTCAGAATAAGTATGTCATCAAGTTCATCTCACAAGTTCACTGTCTTCGTTAGTGCTGCGTTCGTTACTTCGTTCGAACGTCAGGCAGATTGCGGACGTTTCTTGTAGCGTTCGAATTGGCGTTCGAACGGCGACGGTGTTTCTGGTTTTGCTGCTAGCCTCGCACCCCAGCCCAATTAGCCCCCCAAAGCCCATAAAACACATCCCAATTTAATTAAATTAAACATTGAATTAAATAAAATATTTAAACCATTTACCAATTAAATAAAACACCAAAATAAATCATACCTAATAAAGATAAATCAAATATATTAACTTTCTAACTAAAAAATCACATACTAAATTAAAAAGATGTCATGCCTAATTAAAATCAATCATAACAAATTAAATATTTTGCATTCCTAATCTAAACCAAATTTGTCCCCCATCAAATCCCTTACTTTCCTTGTCTAACACCAAATCATATCTCTCTTTAATGCCAAAATCCCTTCCTTGTGAGACAAGGTGAAGCCCTAGCCATTCTCTATATAAACAACACCTCTCCAAGGCATTCCGAGCCCCTAGTTCACGCCCATCACAAAAAAAAAAGAAAAGAATCTCCAACCCCCCTCTCCAAGCTCTCCATTCACGCCAATCACAAGAATAAGTAACAAAAAAAATATTATTTTCATCTCCTCCATTCCATACCCGAACACATCACCCTCCTTAACCAAATAAACAAATAACATGCAGAAATTAAATAACGATAATAAACAAATCAAGAT